>JAVSBU010000145.1:9809974-9820907 GCA_033118015.1 Loricariichthys derbyi | reverse complement strand
TTTCTCTTTCTATCCACACCATGGTAAAACAATTTAAACCCTGCTCCAATGCTGTGTGCCTTGCTGCCCTTCCACTTAGTCTCTTGGACACATAAAACATTTACTTTCTGTTTCTGCACCATGTCAGCCAGCTCTCTACCTTTACCTGTCTTTGTCCTCACATTTAGAGTTGCCACCCTCAGTCCTACGCTCTTGACTTGTCTCCTCACTCGTTTCCCTCCTCATGGTCTTCGACTAACAGTACCACAATTTCTGCCGGCACCCTGTTTGTCAACAGCACCGGTGGTGGTCGTAGTTAACCCGGGCCTCGACCGATCTGGTATGATGTCAGTTAGATAAACTCACATGTTAGTTTTGGCAAAGTGTTTCATGTTCCTGACACAACCCTCACCATTTACCCGGGCTTGGGACCGGCACAAATGACACACTGGATAGTGACCCCCTAGTGGCTGGTTTTGTGTGTGTACTTGATAATACTAAAAAATCAGTATACTCTGTTTCCCTACTGTGAAGCATGGCAGAGGGTGTTTTGTGGTTCTTCATAAAGTAGGCTGTACATGTAATTATATTCATTCATTGTCTTATAAGTATATCTTAGTCAGGCTTGTGGGAGAGCAGGTGCCGAGGTGGCAAGACAGGGCACAAGGCAGGAACAACCCTACACGGGTGCCAACAGGTGTCTTTGGAATGTGGGAAGAAACCGGAGTACCTGGAGAAAACCCACACAGACATGGGAAAGACATGCAAACTCCACATAGGTGGAGCTCGGGATCAAGATCGAACCAGGGATCTCAGAGCTGTGAGGTCGCACCCATGTCAGGCCCATATAATTACAGTTGCAGGTAATTGGGTTTATTATATATTAATATATTTATTTTTTTCATTTGATTGTATTTAATTATTAGTCTTATCATTGTTGGCAGTATAATAGGCTAGGTAATAATAATAATTACAATCTTTTCTTTATTTAATTTACTATTTTCTATAACCGCGTTTCCCAATTCAGAGCATTTAAGCTGTACTTGCATATATTTTAGAAATAAAGAGAATTTAACTAAATTATATTTTATAGCATATTATTTAAATATTTTGTGATTGCTCTTTAATTCTTATTGTTTTATTTGATTTAGTGTGTGTGTGTGTGTGTGTGTGTGTGTGTGTGTGTGTGTGGTTGCCAGAGGTTTTTGATGGCTGAAATCAGACCACATAAAGCCCAATGTTGGCACGTGACCAATCGGATACTCCTCATAGGCGCGCGGCTATGGTTCGCTCTAATTGGTTGTTTTGCACAAGTGACACCTGTGCAGGTAAGCTGATCAGAAAGCGTCACCGCCACATGCAAATACCTAGTAGGAGAAATTTACACTGTTATCGACCATATGGCAAGTGATAAGCATGTGTAGGTGTGGATTAGTAAGTTGTGTTAAATTGATTTGGACCCTTGTATATATGACCTGGTAACAGTGCAGGTGGGTTGTATTAAGTGCAATAATTTAAATTCTGATAGTAGGGTTCTGAACCTAAATGTAGGCCAATTTTTTTAGTAACAGACCAGTTACCGGCAACATAAGGTTTTTAAAATATCCTTATTATGGTGAGGGTACCATTGGTAATGTTTGGTTTGTGCTGAAGTAACATTTATTTAGGAGGTTCCTTTTGAAGGAGGAAATGGTTAAACTTTGGAAAATTGAGAGTTGTGAAGTTTCTACTGGATTTTACTGTACAGCTTAAATTTGCAACATTCCCCTTCTGGTAAACTCTATCATTTAGACTTGAGTGCTATTGGTACAATGACTTTCATTGTTTTTACTCTTTTTTTTCTTTTTTTTTCCTTTATTTTTTACGCCTTCCAATTCCATTGGCTGATTGTAAATGTGATATGCGTCCAAATACATGATTTCTATTAGTTATACATTATTAGCATGAAAATGTGTGAAATCACTTCTATATCTCAAGAAATATCATGGTGAATTTGTCTTCAAGTACACAGTTGCTGGATAAAAGCTTGATGCAAGAATAAGCTAGCTGTTAATAGGACCCTTTGCTTATTTGGGGCTTCAGCTGGCAACGACTGATGTCTTGGCCTCAACTTAACCCCTAATAAGTTGCTGAAAAGTTTAACCACAAATTGTTAGCAGTTTGTTAATGTCACTCCTGCTGTTAAGTCCAAACCTTAACAAACTAAATGTATGGCTTTTATGTCTGCAATTCCAATTACAACTTGAGTTGTAAACTTTTATTAACAAGTTTGTATGAATTGAACAAGCCAGTCATGCTAATACTTTATTACTGTAATACACTCATCTATCCTTTGATTTATTGTTTACATCCAGATCTGATTTGGCCAGTGTGACTTGCCTTCACCTTCTTGGAGAACAAACACAGGGTGATTTGAGAAGTGACCGGTCCTCCAATGTCCTCCACTTCTCAAAAGCACAGGGACTTTGTGGCTGAACCCATGGGGGACAAACCAGTCACTGCCCTGTCTGGAATTGGAGAAGTTCTAGGCAAAAAGCTGGAGGAGCAGGGCTTTGACAAAGTGAGTCAAATATTATTTCCATAAATCTTAACACAATGTCTGGTTGGTCTGCTACCTTTCCAAGAAGACCAAATTGAACCGGTTTTCATGTATCAGTCATTTCATGCTTCCGTTATTAACGCAAAAATAAAAACATTCATAGCTGACACATGACTGTGGTGGCCTAGCGATTAAAGTGTTGAACTATGGACCAGGGTTCAAATCCCACCTCTGTCAAGCTACCACTGCTGCTTCCTTGAGCAAGACCCCAAACCCACAATTGCTTGGATTGTAATGTATAAATTGTAAGTCTCTCTGAATAAGGGTGTCTGCTAAATGCCATAAATGTAAATGACTGGCATCCTAAGTTCTGATTACAAAGGCCCTCAGTGGGTTCATCCAGTGATTTGCAGGTTACATTATAGTGTTAAGGAGAATGTATAAATACCATAGGACATAACTGCATTCTTTGTTGTTCTGCAGGCATTCGTAGTGTTGGGTCAGTTCCTCTTGCTCAGGAAGGACTCGGAACTCTTTACTGAATGGCTGAAGGACACCAGTGGGGCCAACTCTAGACAAGCTGCTTCCTGTTCTCAATGTCTGACTGAATGGTGTGATGCTTTCCTCTGAATCTGGCAGCTGTATTTCTTCTAAATCAAGTGTGCTGCTGTGTATTAGTGGATATTTGAACTTGTATTTGAGGATCTTTACCACTTTGTCTGGGATTTATGTGCAATTTAGGACTGAATTTAGAATTTTACATTTAAGAGAATATTTGAAGTCGCTAGCCTTGCAAAAGTGGACATGGTGTTAAATATCCTAGTTGATAATGCGTTCTTAATGGTGTTCAGAAAAAGCTAATAAAGGTTTGATTTTTCAAAAGTTACCAACGACTGGTTTAGCAGCTTATTGGATTTATTAAAGGTGCCTTGATTTGAGCAGCAATTATCTTGATTGAGGGTTTGATTTAGATCAGTTGGTTGGAACTGTGGTGGCAGAAGAGCCAATATACTACAACCAATGGAAAAGGTTATGGAATCGCAACAGTTGAAGACAATTCACAGATATGACAAAGACAATTTAATAGTTGAACATTGTGATGTCATGAAGCACTCCAAGTAAAACTAATGGCACTGTTTAGAGTATGAACCAGGTGCCAGTCCACTGCAGAGCTGGGTAGGGGTCACTGTTGCAACATTGGAAGATGATTCCCATGTATTGCATCTCTTCCTTCAGGTACAGCCAGTCATGCTGTTACTCAAACCCAGGACACCGCAGTGGTGGGGCTAATGGCCAACACCCAAATTATTCTGCTTGATTTACTTGGGGGGTTTTTGGCTGTATCGGCTAACTTCAGGAGGCAGAAAAACACTCAAATCATGATGCTCCCACCATCCTGCTTCACAGTTGGGAAACAGAATTGTGAATTTCCACCAGAAAGGTCAAGTTGAGTCTCATCTGTTCAAAGGACTTTGTAGAAAATCTGTAGAACAACCTGGTGGTCTTAAAGTCGTTCAAGTTTGGACTTCCCGTACATCCAAGCACTTCAATTTTTGGACACAAAACATTTTGGCACCATTCAAAAAGTTAGAGCTGTCTTTCAGTGGTTATGGAGAGTATCACTGGAGCTCTACACCTATCATGTAACCCAGCCCAAGAGCAACAATTACTGAAGCTGAATGATTTCTATGACATGAAGTCAAATACAGTGAAAAGCTTCATAACTGAAAGTACGAAAATCAACCACCACTGTAGATATCAGCTCGAACGATGTCAGGAATCAAGTAAAATATTTCTGAAAAAAAAGCCCTAATCTGAAACTGGGGAAAGACAAAGGTGACAAGGTTACAAACCAATTTTACAGCTTTATATTCCAAAACATCCCAAAGAGTACATTATGGCAAGCTTCAAGGTACAAAAAACGGCTCACATTTTATCAACACCTTCCATTCTTCAAGCTAAAAGCTTGTTGAAAACATTTAAATCAGAAGGAGGTATTCGTTCACATTCAGCAATTTCAGCAACACAGTCAATTTCAAACATGACAAATACAATCAAAGTATAGATAGACTTTCCCAGAGAGTAGATAACAACAACAATAACATAACTGGCATTAGAATAAGTAGTAGTCCAGAGTTATGGTCATGAGGAGTGAGGTTTATGTACCATGTGTATGTGCGTTCCATGCTTGTGTATTTAAGTTACATTTTTCATCAGACGTTGTCTTGAGGTGTGTACTTTTTACTTTAATTTTCCTATGTCCTGCAAAAGGCGCTGATACGAAAACATCAGTTTCACATGCTATGATGCAACAGGGCAAGAGGACTTTAGATTGTGGAGGTATAAGAAATGGTTACAGGTTGTCGCTTGCACCCACTGAACCAAATGCTAAACATCCTGCCCCCCCCTTGCTTACAGGTAGACAAACGTTTACTCAAATCTTTGAGCACCACCAGGACTCAAACCCAGGTCCCCTGAATGGTGGGTGAAAAAATTCCAGCAAATCTGCAACACACACATGTTGGATATCAGGTGGTGCAGCCACCTAACATGCTAAACCAGGGCAGGATTCTTTAGCGCTGTAACACTACCCCCTGGTGGCCCTGTAGTAGGCTGCAGTTCTCTCCTGGCCTTCACTCATTCTGTCCTCTGTTCTGCTGCATGGCACCATGTGGAACAGATGCAACAGTAGCCAAGTTTACGTGCACAAACCTGACCATCGGACCAAGAGATGAGCACGTAAACTGCTTTGTACAATGCCATTTACTTGCCACAGCAGGCTCGGGTGTTGAAGTGAGACTCATGAGCATGATCTGAATTAAAAATGCTTATAGCAAATGTTAGTTAAAACAAAAACTGATAAGTGCCAATTAACGTCCATCTGATTACCATCGGTTTGCTTTAACAACCGAGATATTTTATTAGCAAATAAAAACTTGTATAAAGTCTTGTGTAAGTCTTATTCACGTCTGAATTACAGAGAACTAGTGCGAGCAAACCTGTGCAACACCTACTGGCAGAAAACAGAACTGCAAGCAAAAAATGAAGAAAATAATTCCTATCTTGTATAGTATATTACTGTACAAACTGTTTTCATATTGCATTTTAATTAATATTATTTTAAAATAAAATACCATGTGCACAGGATTTCACAGAAGCTACTGCAAACGTTAAGCCTGTAAAATAATTTTCACTAGCTCCTTGGGTTGTGCTAGCTCATCACTGCAGTAAACTCAGGTTTTAGCCAATTCTTTGTCTTTCCAAGGGGTTGGACATTGTACTGGCATGACTGGTACATCTTGCTGAATGTGCAATGGACTGACATCCAATCCAGGGCATGCTTATTTATTGTAATGATATATACTCATGCATTCACGTATTATGTTTCTACAATAGTGACTCAAGACGAAGATCGATGTTCACACCAGGTTTCAGGCTATAGCACCAACTGATTTCTCTTACATCCCAGCTTTTATGAGCCTGAGCTGATCAAACTGCCTGACCTTCACTTTAAAGGAGCTCAGAAGCTGTCTGGAACTGGCTCTGGATTGTTGCAGTATTTTTATAAAAAAGTGATCAAACATTTGAACTTTCACCTGTGCACTGCAGTCAATGATTAATTGTTGACAATCCAGGCTCCACTGTAACACTGTCAGTTATTTAGCCTGCTACCTTGCACAGAAAGCAATCCGTCTTGCCAGAATACTAGCAGCTGCAACAGATTTCCTCTCCTCAGCAATCTGCTTTTAAGCCAGCCTTTCCTTCCTTCTTTATGTGATATTGTTTCATGCTCTGCACTAATCTCGCCTTACCAGGAGCCACCAGAGCTTTAGCTTATATTTCAAGTGCACGGAGGGTCAGAAACACGTACTGACCAGACCTCATTTGGAAACATTTCTGGTGTGGATGTGTACTTTAAAAAAGCTGCTATGGCTGGAATATAATTCCTTTCTGCAGCAGGAGTCAAGGAACTAAAACAGATACTGGCAACTTGATAAGATAGGTAGATTGTAAACATTGTAGCTTGGTGAGGAAAAAAATATAGCAGATTTAATATAACACCTTCCTACTCATTCCCTTCATATATGGGAGCACACTGACAAAAGTGACTGAATCCTTTGTCAGTATCCTCATCTTAGATGCTCGATTCATTCTCAGGTCTTCAGTGCTTCAAGAAATAAAACTCAAAAGAAAGAGGGAGAAATGAATCTGGTTAATGGCTGTTAAGAGATTCAATGTAGTAAAACGTTGCTCCGAGAGCCCAGCTTGTCTCCACATCGTTGATTTTTCTGGCCAGCTGAAAGAGAAATTTGTATTAGATGTTTTGAATTTTAATTCTTTAAAGTTAAGACATCTCTCAAATTCTCATGCAAATAACTGAAGCACAAAATGAATTATACAAACATTTGTTGTATGGTCAGCTGTAGATTTACTGGCGCGCTTGGTAAAGTTGGTTGGAAAATAGCCTTTATTTCACATATATTTTAAAAGAATCCTATTTCAAACTGTCAGTCCTTGGGTCCCCTTCCCTAAAAATCTATTTTTAAAAGTACTTCATGGATGCTGCAGTTTTTCCCCACTGTGTGGGGGCTGTATTATGTACCTGCAACTCTTTGTCCTGGGGGAAGCCGAGTTCCTGCAGTAGCACCGAGATGTAGGTGAGGTCCAGGCAAAAGAAAGGGTTTTCGTTCACCTCAGTCTCCATTTTCTTACACACTATACATAATGCACAGAGGTATTCGGTGAGCAGGCACGAATCACACGTTTCATGTCAGTGTTGCATGTGAGTGAAAATGTTTATGAACCTTTCAAAGTACTTTTGTGGATTTTATTCCTAAAAAGCGTTCAAACATTTCTACTTCCATGTCTGTCTCGCTAGAATACTACCAACTTCAACTCTCTTCAGCGAGCTGCATTTAAAGCAGCCTTACCTTCATCTCTCTGTGTTTGTGCCCTGCAATAATCTCTCAAAAAAGACTAAACAGCAGAAACAGAAGAGTACCTGTTTTGGCACCATCAATGTAGTCACGAACTTTAATGGAGCCTCCTGTCTTCTCGCCTAAAATGGAAAGATTGAGTATAACTTCCTTCTATGCTACTAACACAACTGATATGTAATCTAAATAGAGTCTAAATAGAGTCATATGATAAGTTGGGTGAAAACAAAGCAGCCTATCAGAGGTTTTCTGTACATACTGATGAGGCCGAGGTCCACAGCACGATCGTAGTAATAGGAGAACGCATAAAACTCCATGTCCTTCACTTCATCTGCTTTCTGCACCCGTTTATAGATCATCTTCTCCACTTTGTTTAGACATGCCTCGTATATGGGCTCTCCTACAAAGGAAAATGTGGTCAGGTCCATTATGGAAGAAAACGTCTACAGCTGTGAGGTGGGTGTATGGTTATAACGTGGAAATGAATGGGTTTGCAAAAGATTTTGTCCCCTTAACCCCTGATATTTTCATTTGGGATCACTACTTATGGTCCATAACTTATGATGTCCAGTCTCAATCGTCTATGTTTTTAATATTAAAGCACTGTTAAATGAAACTTTAGGATACAGAATGAAGTCAGACTGTGATTAAACCACCAGGGAGGCCTGAACCAAACTGGGCCAGTGGGCAAAGTTACTTGAGTCAGATTTGGTACTGTGGACCTTGAGTGAGGTCGGAATTGGAATGGGCTCTTTGGGCACTTTAAGAGTGAATGAATTTGAAATGAATGGGCTGTTGAATGAATGAATGAATTGACAGTAGACCACTATCCCATACCTGCTTTCTGGCCTTTTAGGGTGTAGAGGACATCTGCATGCTCCCACTGCCCTATGTAGTCTGGCGCCAAACACGGACTCACCAGCTCCTGCCCACCCCCTACTGGAGGAACGGATAGCATTAAACACCAAAACGATTTTTCCCTAGGCAAACGATACGCAGTACGAAACTCTCCTGCATTCCCTCCATGCTAAATGAGGAACTTGGCAGTGTGTGATGTAGGGAGTCACATGGTGGGAGTGATGCGCTCTGGGAAATGTAGTTAGGAAACCTGTGGTCACTAACCATTTTTGCTTTTCCACTTTCAATATACTTATAGGAGCTATTCAACACTTTTTATTAAATAAACTGTCAATATTAAATCAACTGTAGGTTAATGCAAGCATTTTAAGGATGTTTAATGTAGGCTATGCTATGATATATACAGTATATATTAAACTCCTCATTTTCCTTACATTACAAAGCCAGGACAAAGTTACATAACTCAAAGACATGAAAAAATCTGATTAATATTTCAAGTGTATAAAGCGCTAATCCCAGCAGTGAACTGCATGTCCACTGATGGCAGTTTCGCGTTGAGCTCTCACTAAGTCGGTGCAGCAGCTGGCCTCCAAGGAATTAATCTACGTCCGTTAAGAGATTAGATAATGGCTTATTTATTGGACGAAGGGACTGGGTCTTTAAAAGACAGAGATGAGTGGAGATTAAAAGAGCACATACCAGGCTGTGCCTCGACTCCTCCCAATACAGCCAGTCTGGCAGACATCAAACCCAAACCAAGGTAGCTAGAAAGTCAGACAGGAAGAGGATACGGTTTTATATACTGCTTTTGGCTCAATAAGTAAATATTCAATTATTACTAGAAAGCATTGATTATAGTTTAATTTGAAAAGGTCATGGTAGTTACGGATCATTTGTGTCTGTCAAGGCCTAAACTCGAAATTTGGCATCAGTGCTTACATTCTACTCATGAGAGTGTGAGCTAGGAGATGAAGACTTTTGCCTATCCTTCACTCTCATGCAAGTACATGCACACAGTCTACAATATACACATTTCATTTAGTCGTAATAGTTACACAGGAGTCTGTCATTCAGATATGAATGAGACATATATGAGACAGATCTATATTTCATATTACAAATATAAAAGGCCTGGGCCATTAAAGCATTTGATTGGATGGATGTCAAACAACGCATACCTATATCCACCGAATCCCACTGCTACCCCATCCAAAAAGATATGCATGTAACATTGATTTATTCTGTTTTTTACAAACCAAACCCTGTTCCAATATTCCAGGGCCAATATTCCTGAAGAACGCCCAACGACAAATTGCTGGTGTTCTATGGGAGGTCCAATGTAGTGCCTTAATTTAATTGCAGCCATTTAGTGTATACTTGGTTGTTAGGATACCAGCCATCTTTACCTGTGTGAATAGAGGGTATGGCTTTTGTTGAACATCTGAATCGATGTCACGTAATCGATCGGCGAGGTCTGAATGGTTTTCTGCGGAAAATTGCAACCACAAACAACAAGTCTGTAATAAGTCCATAATGCCCAGAATTATTTGTAAAGAATTCAACAGTCTATGCTGGTCTAGCATTTCAGGATAACGCTGATAAGTCCATAGGAGGGTGTTCTGAATCCTACAGAGAGCTACTTAAGCACCCGGCAACCAATTTCACCTCTAAAGTCATCACGAGGCTGACAGTCTAATGACAAATTAGTCCTCAATCCTGACTCTACATGTTGTGACCCAGTTAAAGAAAAAAAACAAGAAAACCAATTTCTTTCAGCCTCAACAACCCTTATTTAGCAAGCCTGTGGGATTAGCAGAGCATTAGCAGATTACAGTAGAAGACAGGAGGTCATGGTGATACTTTGTGAAGTGAGACACGGATTCATTAGGAGGCATTACCACCGGGTTTGTGTGAGAGGGTTTGTGTGAGAGTGTGTGTGTGTGTGTGTGTGTGTGTGTGTGTGTGTGTGTGTAACCTCATCCTGTGGTGAGAAAGTGATCTGAGTGGAGCCCCCTCCCAAATCAAGCATGCCCACTAAGGGAACTGCAGATCCATGAAGACCACCTGGAAAAATTTAAACGACGTGATTTGTTAATCATGTGATTAATGACTTCCTTTCTACTCTACAATGTCCATGTTCCCAGCAGAATAATGTTTGAGGTTTTTTAGGTGAAAAAATCTTTGAATAATATGTATTAGAATTGTAGGAACGAAAAATCTCACTACAAATTATTACTACAAATTGTTTGCTGAGTCTCAAGTGAGCCATAACTAGACATTTTAAATGTCATTAACATAACATATCATTAAATTAAATACTGTATGTAGCATGAACGAGAAAAAATTTGTAGGTTTCTCACCTAATAAAAAGTTTATGGTGATCCAAGCAGAGACCCCTGTATATAAAAATACACATGAATAATGGTTCCATTAATGTTATTCACACCTTCATACTGACTGCTCTCTTATCTTTTACATTTGGACTTATGATATAATTCCTTATTATCAATGTATACTGCTTAAAAAAATAAAGGAAACACTAAAAATAACACATCCTAGATCTGAATGAATGAAATATTCTCATTGAATACTTTGCTCTGTACAAAGTTAAATGTGCTGA
>JAVSBU010000145.1:9761668-9773959 GCA_033118015.1 Loricariichthys derbyi | reverse complement strand
GGCTAGGTGCAGGCAGTGAGGCACGTCCCGGCCCTTACCTGTGTTTAGGGAAGAAGGTACCACCTGCTCTTTGTAGAGGGCAGGTGGAGTAGGGGCTGGAGCCCTGAGGTAATTTGAGTCTTCTTGTAGATAGGAAGGGACAGACCGCCCCCCCCAGGGTCTGTAGGGTGCCCAGCTCCGGTAGGCAGTCAGCGGGTCGCGTCCAGGAGAGGCACGGCCCGGGGCGTCAGCTGTAAGTGAGACATCCAGGAGTGGTGTCCCAGCGGCGTCCGCCCACCGGAGTGCGCCGTCCTCTGCCTGGGGCCTGGCCTAGGGCTTCTCCCCTACGGGGCTGTTTGGGGCGTGTCCTCACCACTAAGAGCTCCTCTGCTCCCACGTATCCAAAAGAACCTTGCCAGCTAAGCCCCAACATGGCTAGGCGAGCCGCGGCAGAACGAACCGCACGACGGGTCGCTAAACGGCATTACCGACCTAGCCGCAAGACAAACAATTAATGAGCCGCGTCGGATCGCTGGTGTGCCTCGCCGTTTTAAACGGTGCACACAGCTGAAGCCAATCCCACACAGATCACCAATCAGCAACCTGCAGCTCGCTCTCGCATGCGGGCGCCAGGTGCGGGAAGACTCAGCCGTGCGCACTAGCCGTGCTCAGACACCACGCCGGGTTGCCAGGTAATACCTGAACCCACACGGGCGATCTCTGACAGACTTGCGGTCAAAGTCTAACTCCCACCTCTGCTCGTGGATTTGCAGCTTCTATTAGCTGTTGAGAAGCTGACTTGCCATTTTTCCTTTTTATAATTTATCGTCATTTTTAAGACGTCCATCATTAACGAGAACAGGTGGTCATTAAACAGCGCGTACCTGTATTTAAGAAATTAATAATAAAAGCGTAAACCACACACAAATACCTGCACTATGACTTCTGTGTTGGCCTGTTTCTGCTAGCGTCTGTGTGCGTAACAGTCTAGACTTCCATAAAAAGGAACCATTATCGCCAGATGATTTATGAATAAGCCTATTGTGTCTGCACAGCTTTGGGAACTTTTAAATATGGGCCAGCAATTGGTGTGACGGGGTGAAATAAGAATGCACCGACGCAAAAAACACACACACAGTCTGCCTAGGATCTCAGAAAGCTAAACCCAAAGGCCTCGGACCTCAATTGAGCAGTCCAGTTTCTCAGCTGGTCTAATTATATTCTGCAGAAATCATTCCCATTATCTCACCAACACAAATCAATCATGTGGCCATTCTCACGTAATCAAATTCACAGTCGTTGTGAACTGGGGATGCCACTCAGGAACTAACACTGAACTGAGCGCCAATCCAGTGCAGGGCACAAGCACACACAAACACATTAGGGAACTAGGCGCCAGTTGATGCAACACATCTTCAAAATGTGGGAGGAATTTCAATCCAGGCTGGGAAGAAACAGGTTCCTTAACGTACTGGCCCGAGTCAGGGGGAGAGAGAAGACCCATTTGGGCAACAACGAACTACACCAGCCATGCAAACCACCTGGGGCATATGTCCTATGTACTTCAGAATGGGTGTCCCAGCAGGGCCATGAGTCACTTGGTTTCGTCTGGAGTAGGGAAGGCCAGACAGTCATATCAGTCCCTGATGAGCCCTGTGATGGTCTGTGGTTGCTTTGCCCTGCACCTAATGAATTCCAGCATATATAAGATTTGCTGCAATGAAGAAAGTTTTTATAACATCTAAACTTTACTCATATTTTCAGCCCACTGCAGCCACCTAGATGAAGTCCAAGCTGGAAAATCTAATGACTGAACCAGAAAACCGAATAATAACCGTTTCAAGGTCAACAGAGTATCACAGCACCTCTCTGTCAGAAATACTGTGGATTGCTTTTTCAATAAGCTCCATAAGAAAGCTGGCTGTGAAGGGTTCATAAAATAGGTTCCACATTCTTCTTGGAGCCTAAATATATAATGCTTGATTAGACTAGAGATTATCCTTATAAAAACCTCCTGTGCTTATAGAAGAAACCCTCATACCTCAGTTACAGCCTGAAATAAAAACTAATTCAAAATCTACCATAGCTCCAGCTATGGTTTAGCAACCATTTTGGAAATAAACAAATTAAAATCAGAATAACAAGGCTGGAAAAGCAGATTTCAAATGCAAATAAGATAAAATGCAGATTTCATATTATTTGAGCCACCTTTCACTTTAATTATAGCAATCTATTATATATATATATATATATATATATATATATATATAAACCAATCTATCAATCTATAAGCTCAAATGCCTTCCAAACACATTCACAGATTTTCACCTGAATCAAAGTAAGCGCTCTAACTTGGCCATTCAATGACATTCATCTTCCTATCCTCAAATTTTTGTTTATTTTTTTGTGTGTGGTTAGGGTTGTCGCTGTGCTAGAAGGTGGACCTGCTTAAATTTCACTTTGTCGACAGATATATGATATTGATGTTATTAGGATTCAATGGTGAAAAGAGTTTTGTGATGAACTTGCCCTTTAATAACAGTTTTTTATTGAACAAAGTGCAGCAGCTGCAGAGGTAATATTTGAACATCTAAATAGTAAATACGTCATTTAACTGACCTCAAGTTGTTTTAAGCCCTTGTGTTAATCTCGACTTTCTTTTGGGCATGTTGAATGAACGACTCACTTTAGTCTGATATAATATAATAGAGCGTAAGCTTTAGGGAACGCCTGTCATCAATGATTGAGCCAAATTTAGCATTAGGTCATGGACATGTGGTACACTGAGCGTTTTAATTGGTCTATTTCCATTGCTATGACAACTTTTTGATTGACATACAAACAGCCCAGGGTTTCTAAATATCCTCGGGGACATGGGACAAAGTGCTCAAAACCAGGATTGTCCCAAGCAAATCGGGACGTCTGGTCAGCCTATAGTTACCACTGTGTTCTTGTTAGCTTCCCTGATCTATAAAATGCTTTCCCTGTCATCCAATTTCAAGAAACAGCTCAGTGTAGGTAAGATGTTGAAGCATACTGTAGGCCTACATTTTCCACTTTTTAATAACGCTCTGAAATTGTACTTTGGTGTTAAAGGTTTTCTTTTTGTGTCCTTCTCCTAACTTGTGCTTTTCCATAGCCCTTTTGAAAGCACCTTGAGTCCTCAAAGAACAGCCTGTTCAATTCAAGGGATCTAAATCAAGTGATTTCAGGTGGAGGCCAAATTTTAACTAATCAGAATTTTTATTGTGTCATTTTCACAACCATGTTGTGTAAGATAAACTATTTTAATAGAGGCAATAATTCTGACATGATAATTTCCTATATACACACTGGGATTTTCAATAAATCATTATTAAATCAAATAGCAGTAAGTAGAATGTTAACATGCTTTTTTTTGAGAGTGCATCAATACTTTTGCAGACTGACAATGACAGCAGGTGTGACCCATTATGTGTTACATCAGGAAATCCAACATTTGACTTATTCATGAAGCAAACACTGATCAAGCTCCCAACACCTCCAATTAAGGGCCTCTGACCTCTAAGTGACTCAAATAATCAAATTAAATCACTGGATCTTTATGAGAAGCAGATTGGCAACAACTCCAAAAATAATCAAAGCTGTGAAGGGGAAAATCTGGCTAAGTTATCAGCTCCTTAATATATGGTTAAGGGTTTCTTTGCCAAAATTCTCAACATTCCTCCACTGCTGTAGACCAGGATCCTGCTGCAGTGTGTAATCACACCTGGGTGCCCTCATGGTTCTCAAAGAACAACCTCAACGTTTTTTCTCCTTGTATTTTACCCTTTGCAAAATGTACGGGATCACTTAGGATTTAGGTAGGAGGTTCTGTTCAACTTTACTTAGTACAACTAAAGTACCTCAACACACACAGACCTGCCTTATGTCTCCCAGATAAGCATGGATTCTACCTGTAAAGCCTGGTTCTCCCTAATGAATCATCCTTGCATATATCAGGAATTTTACCTGCATATGTAAAGCTGTGTGTGGTCTAGTGGTGAAATTGATATAGACTATATAAATTAAACTAAAATCATGTCATCCATCAGGGTCTAGATGTTTATAATGACACTTTTATGGTTTGTTTTTAGTTATTCAATCATATAATTTTTACTAAGATTATATGCACTCACAGCACACAGCTCTTGAAACCCACCCCTAAAAAAGATGGGCACACCAGGTGTTGCAAGTCTAAAAGGGAATCGGAGTGTGTGCACCCTAAATAAATACACTTTCCAGGATACCATCCAGGGCTTTGGATTTATGAGCCTCTGCCCAAAAGAAAATATCCGACATTATGGTCTTACATATAGTCTATTACTCTTAAGACCAAGATGAAATCGATCATAAGAATTCCTATAAAGATCTAAGTTCTAAATACAATATTTCAAATTAGTTATTTTAATCCAAGACCGCAGTTTTTATTCTAATTTGTGAGAGTAGAAGAGTCTTTGATCATCACAAATCCTGGACTGCACTGCACTCAAGAGGTGACATTCAAAACTGCATGTAATCAGAGGCCCACAAGACGCGGTTAACCTATTACAAAGGCAAGTCCAGATTTCGGAACCAGGTTCAGCCCTGTGCAACAACCCCTTCAGCACCAAGCCCATTCGGTCTCAACCTCTTAACAGTAATTTGGACTATAGAGCACAAAGTAATGGTGCGGAACATCAGGCCTGAGATTTGCTCCAAGCATTTACTCAGTAACCCAAGTGTCAGTCTTTGTGGTCATTGTCATCGGATCTAAATCATTTATTTGCTGCATGATGCTTTTTTCTTTTGATTACCTGATGGATCAAGTCTTGAGGGTATTTCATAAAGCAGGATGTCTCAGTCTGATGAACCCAAAGATGAAGACTATCCAATAGGAACACATTGGACAGGCTTGACATTGGTCTTGTTACCTGGCTAAACTGAAATTTTGCATTGTCCTAAACAGCTGTCCTTAGACACATTTAACTACAGTAGAAACAAGTTCAGATGTCCTTCTATAGCCCCAGTGGCCTAATGGATAAGGCACTGGCCTCCTAAGCCAGGGATTGTGGGTTCGAGTCCCATCTGGGGTGAAAGTTTTGTTTGCGTTTCCTCCTGTACCTATCTATCTCATAGCTTATGCTTTGTCAAGTTCATGACTCGAAAGCATCTCCCAAAGAAACAAAATGCCATTGACCTTATTTAACATCGCTTGCGGCATCAACAGCGACAATATACAAGGCTAAATGGAAATGCGACACACAGCCCACTTTGGGAAATTTACCATAATATAATTACTTCAAATGTAGTTCTGTAGTGCAATACAATAGAGCATTCTCTCAACGCACCTTTAGAGCTACATTTATTTTTCCAATATCTATGGCCATTAACAAAATGAGGGTGACAGTGGTAAGGAAAAACTCCCTAAATGTTAAGGAACCTGGGGAGGATCAACACACAAAAAACAAGACTCCTATGGCCTAAATAATATATGGAAGAACTTACCAAACCATCTAATTAATATAGCGACAAATCAGTTAAACAATAAGTGAATAAAATTAAACAGATTTATAAAATGCTATAGTTTGGTAGTGATTTTTGTATCTTGTCCTATCTTAACCTATACTGTGTCTTTGGACTGTGGGAGGACCCAGAGTAAACCCCTACAAAGAGGGAGGATATAAACTATTCAGCCAAGTGTGAAAATTTAATTTAACACTGAAACATCAGAGATCCCATCATTTCTTAGGGCTAAACCCCTGTCTTGTTCTACCACCTCTAAAGTAATTCTTTACAGACTGATGTCAGCTTAATTTCATTGTATAGAAGACTCATGCTTGACTCCTTTATTGTGAACTCAAGAACCATTTTCACAAGGAAGTAACTCAAACGTGGCAGCTCCAGTATCTCAGTAGTTAAAAGCCATCAGCTGGAAACAGCAAGCTGTTAAGGGCAGGGTTCAAATCCTGTATGAAGTGTGCAATGCGCTGGGTAGATGGTGCATCTTCTAGGTTTGCCATGCAGATTTCTGAACTTGAGAACCTCAGCCATAACCCAAAATTGGTGAAAAAACGAGAGGCGTTGCTGTTTAAGATGTTTATTGTTGCAAATTCATAAGAAAAATAACATGGTCCAAGATTCACTCAACAATAATTACGGTTTTCTGAAAAAAATGGAAGGTGCAAGTAAAAGTAAACTGTCATTGAGATTTGTCATTTTAATTCTGAGACTTCGTCCCATGGTTGTAAGTGACTTTTTTTTTTTTTTTTACATGTTCAGAAAAGAGCCTTTGAAAGTAATTTGCAATTTGCATTAAGATTTCTCAGGCAATTTCAGACTTGCAAAGGCTCTTTTTTTTTTTTTACATTTTCAGAAAAGTTACTTATGACCTTATGTTGCTGATGGGACCATTCTAGAGTACGATCATTGTTATTGTCACATTAAACTCCTATTCCATGTCTACAAACCTACACCCTCTCCATAAAATTTAGGAAAATGTGTCCATAATCTTTTGCTGACTAAAGAGAGGGAGGGGTGCAAAACTGGTACTGTAAACAAGTTTCCCCATTGTGACTCATTCTCAAGCTTTTTTTTTTTTTAACCCATTACTGCAGGTGGACTACAGAACCACTTTTTGCTTGAGCTGCAGTTGTTCCTTATTACCTTCTAATAGTTACCTTTTCAGAAAAGGCTTCAAGTGGCTCCTCGTCATGATGCTCACCTGCATAATTAAGAGATGTCAGTTAGCAAAGTGGCAGTTACAATGCAACTTCAAGGATTCTGGCTGAACTCAGCAGTCAGATCCGTGGTTTGTCTCATCAAGAAAGTCAGATTCGGGATAAAAGTGTTCATCACAGTTCAGCTGAAGGAGAATGTGTGCGCGCTTTAATAAACTCACCTCCCGCAAGAAGATCCTTCTGAAGTGGTACGGGCCACGAGCATCATTACCTGGTACAGAAACAGGTCTCGGTTATGGGCAAACTCGTGTAACAGTTATGGAAGCAAACGGCGCAACACTAAAGCGACGATGGCTTATTTATTCTTTGTCAATGGATTAAAATGCTTATTTCAAACTGAAATCCTGCTTTTTAAGACCGTCTCAGATGGTAGTGCATGTTAGGTTTTCTCAAGGTCGTTAAACTCAATCAAGGCAGATAAGATGACATCACAGACGGTCCACATTTAAAGACATTTAGTATAGAAGTGAAAATTTAAGACATACCCTGCACATCACTGCTTAGGAACAGTATGAAGGGGACACGGATGAAAGCCAGCCTTCAGAACCTAAAGACAAACATGACATCCCCACTTAGTGCAAGCCCTTAATTTGAAACTCCCTAAACAGTAAAAGACGAATCAATGTTTCATTGACAAAATGTTGAATAACATTAAATGGTTTATGAAGGCATACGCAGAATTACACTGTTTGCAGGTTTAGTGTACAGCCTTTTAGCTCACTATAATATAGACGTGCATGTTGGCATATTTATAACCTAGAACCAAACCTTTTAAAAACTGACTATCAATTACCCACACAATTTAAAAAGTAATTAGTGACACGCCTACTTACTTCAATGAGGACCTTTGCAGAAAAAAACAGCCTTGTACAGCAGCCACCTGAAACAAATCAATAAAAAGGCCAACTAAAATATTGCAAAGACTAATGAACGGAACAGATTTAGAAGTGATTAGCAGGTTCTCTGCAGACCATCTCAGATGGTAGTGCATGTTAGGTTTTCTCAAGGTCGTTAAACTCAATCAAGGCAGAGACAAAACACTGTTTGTACTTTATTTATAATCACTTACCCAAAAGCATTTCATTGGTCACAACAGCCAGACGACAGAAGATCAAATCTCTCCAATTCTCAGAATCTGAACACAAACATGTGGGTTTCTTTAAGACAAACCTGCTTTACTTGAAGCCAAATCATCCACATTAGCAAGGACAATCTGTCCTGTATGATACTATGCACACACACTAGCATAACCATAGGCTAAAATGTCCAAGTCTGAAGGGAAAAATTACAACAATACTTACTCAGCACGTGAGGATACAGCAACTCAAGACTAGTTAGAGTCGAGAACAAAGCCCAGTTCACTGGGCAACATTGCAGCACCATCCCTAAAAGAAATTAAACCAGTTAAGTGCACAGTGGTTCAGTCATTTCTAAAACAATTGAAGACTCACATTGTTGTGTTTGTGTTCACTGCTGCACCTTCCTACATTTTAGCTACAGCAATAAAGACTAAGAGGCAATAAAAACACGACACTCGTTATAGTTTCTATAAACATTTATTGTCATCAGCCAGAAGCACAGCTCAGACCAGGACGCCGTACTGCTTCAGCACATCTGTGAATTTAGCGATCTTGCTCTCGACGTTCTTCTCGGCCTGCTTGGCCAGTTTGATCTGCACCTTTTTCTTGTTGTAATGCATCCTGGCTTTCTCCTTGCGCCTCTTTTCCAACGTCTCAGTGATGGCCTGGTACTTCCAGCCCACCTCGTGTGCCAGGCGACCCAGCAGGGCAAACTGAGAGGAACAAGAAATAGCAGGACTTAGAATTCATCTCAACGTTTCATTATTAAACACAGGGGAGGTCGCTCATCTCAGATGGTAGTGCATGTGAAGTATTCTCATGGTCGTTAGAACTCGAAATACTTCTGTGGACTAAGACATCACTGACGAGCAATCGGTTTAAAATGCGCAACAGACTTCAGACAGAAAATGGCATTCCTAAAAATTAACACCAAGGCAGTGTAGAGATTTACAACAAATTGCAATCTAATCCCACTACACTTAACGGGTGGAAATCAAACACTCTACAACCCTACACTTTCAGACATTTCAGGATTCAAGCACATAGTATATTAATCAAATAGCGTCCGAGGTCTTACCTTGCGAGTTGGCTTCAGGCGCACAATTTTAAGAGCTGCTGGCACCACCATGCGCTTTCTCTGTAAGGGGCGGGGATTCAAATTAGTAACACAACCCAAGTCAAAGACCAACTACATTACAAAGCCTGGTGATAGGAAACCCACACCAGTCATGGTTTTAACTAGGACTGTGTATTGCTCAAATTTGATACTAAAGTTAAATTATGGCTGATTTGACAAGGAAATATTGACATTTGACAAAGCTCATGTTTATAACAAATTTTTGTACATTACTTTGATTTAAGAACAACTCTACAATAATTACATGCAAAATCCAGCAGGTGGTGTGACCGAGCTGCCTAAAGTTGGAGCAGATCCACCATCACATCTCAATTCTGAATCAGCAGACCATAACTTAATCCAGTACACCTTGATACCGTGGCTAACGGTGGCCTGATTGGCTAATGTTCTCCACAGGGCCAAATATCAATTTTTAAACTGCAGGCCCACGAACCATTAACTTACTTGTTGCTGACAGCTTTTTTACTTAATGATTTCCAATGTCCTTTTAGACAAGCACTACTTTAAAGTAAATTACTGGATCATTAACTGTCGTCCTTTGGTGACAAAGCTTAACTTCACTTGTTAATCTGTGCAGCAAGTTATTTTATCCCTTTTCTGTTATTCTAAGATGTCCTACAGCCTTTTATTTACAGGTTTTTATTCATAGGTCCTACTGACTTTGTTTCATTTAATCATTAATAATAGACTTTTTGTTTATTAACCCAATCGCAACTTCAATGAGAAAAATTCTATTACCTTATCAAAAGGAGGCGGAATGCCATCAAACACCTTCAGCCTGTCCAGAGCAGCCTGACCCCTCTTGGTTTTGTGGGGAAGCATACCTGCAAATTTAACATTATCATCAGACGAAAAAGGTATACATGAATCAAACTATGAATCTGGTTGAACTCAGCAGTCAGATCCGTGGTTTGTCTCATCAAGAGTCAGATTCGGGATAAAATGTGTTCATCACAGTTCAGCAGGGGCAGCTAAACAAGTGGAGGAATGAACTCACCTCTGACTGTCCTCCAGAAGATCCGGCTGGGGGCTCTGAAGTGGTACGGACCACGTGACGGGTTTGTGTTCATCCTCTTGCGCAGGAAAGCCAAGTACTTCACTGTACACAAGACATGTCAAGTTTCGACAACTTTAGACACTAATACCTTCTCTTATGTCTTAGATTAGATTGAGTTCACTTACATTTGTTACGATAGAAGTTGCCAGAGATGTTGATACCCTCGCATCTCACGACCACCACTTTGTGCCCTGTAGAACAAATTAAAGGTTTGTTCAGACCACCACAGGTTAAACTACACTGCAAAGCAGCAACATTTACAATTACTAATCTAAAACCTGCCAATTTAGTCCTGACCTATAGACTGTCTCAGATTCAAATTCACATATTCTCATCGTTGTTAAACTCAATCAAGGCAGATAAATGGGACATCACCGACAGTCCGTCGTTAAATGAGAGAATTGCACAAAAACGTTTTAATACATACCCAGCAGCACCTGCTTGGCCACAATAGCAGCAAGGCGACCGAGCAGATGGCCTCGGCCATCAATAACCAGCACCTAAAACGAGAGACAAGAACTCACATCAACTTACATCTTTAAGATGTACAAACATCTTTTCACACCGTTTATCTTCAGTCTGAACAACAAGGTCTTTAAGGAAAGCTTGAATCTCTAAGTTGGTCAGGATAGCCATCTTAAATAAGCCTGCCTACCAATCTTAAACTGAGAAAATTAACCTTGTTTTAGGTTACCCCAAGTGTCACGCAAATAGTAACAAACACTGCTGCCAACCAATAAGCAAGCTCCCTACAGCACTGACAGTAAAACAGGTACAGGAAAGATTCTGGAAATGTCTCGAAAGCCCTGGGTCTGTTGAGTTGTACGAAAGGAGAAACGGAGTGGTGGAGAGAGCAAGAGCAGCTCTAATGCATCTTCCCATTTATACAACAGTGTAGACAGAATGAATAATGCAAAGTCTTAAATCACAGGAAAATTACCTCAAAATAAATTTAACTGCAGTCTTTCAAAGTGAGCATGCAAGTTTCTTGCAAAAATCAACAGATTTTTCTCTTACATTTACACCATTTAGCAGACACCCTTATCCAGAGTGACTTACAACTGATACGCTTACATCCAGGAAATTGTAGTTTAAGGGTCTTGGTGAAGGACCCAACAGTGGCAGCTTGGCAGAGGTGAGGTCTGAACCCTGAACCGCAAGGCCACCACAGTCCCTGATGGCACAGCCATAATCCAAGATAATGCCAGGATTCATTGGGGTCAAATCGAGAGTGGTTCAGGGAGCATGAGACCATTTTCACACACGAATTGGCCATCACAGAGTCCAGACCTGAACCCACTGAGAAGCATTTGGATGTGGAGAAAGAAGGCAGTGAGTCCAAATATCCCATCATTGATGTTATCAATAAACTACTGGTAACATCTAACGGGTGCCTAAGCTTAAAATTGTGAAATTAAGCAGCGATGGATAAACGAGACGTGCAGATCTAGCTCGTGAGAATCGTGGTCATCAATCCACTAAATTAGATTAGTTAAGACGTTAGACTGATGTGACTTATTGGAGCCCAGCCTAAGCATGGGTACGCTGTATAAATCTAGCGCTGTAGCTCCACCACATGGAAACCGGCCTGCTAATGTTAGCTAGTTTCCTCCAATAGACAGCCTCTTACAATGACACATCGATTTTTTTGCTCAATTTAACATCATATACAGTATCAGTGCGGAGTTAGGTACACTTACGAAACAAAACTAGAGCGGAAATACCTAATTTTAAGCAAAAAATCTCCAGCTTTTGTATGAAACGCTCTAGTGACAAGAGCCATGCTAACAACGGAACCGACCGCACACGGATAACTTTATTATAAAGCCCATTTTTATCCAAATTCATTAGCTCAAGCCATTACAGACATTAACGAACGCCTAATAAACAACACACGATCCAACACCGAAGTTAAAACAACGGGAAATATGTCTTTTAGATGCGTTTTCACCGCACACTCTCACGCACCTTATGGAACCGGTCCGCCATGTTGTGGGAAAAGAAAGACAGACGGGTTGCCCCGCAGTTTAAAGCAGGGGCGCAGGGCGGAGTTAAGGATATGACGCGCTTAACGGGTAGGTGTCATGAAAAGAGTTGATGCTGCCAGATGTTGAAGCATTGCCTTGTGCGCACGCGCAACATACGCGTGGCTAATAGGGTCTAAACCAGGGGTGTCAAACTCTTTTTAGTTCAGGGGCCACATACAGCCTAATTTGATGCCTAGTGGGCCGGACCATTAAAATCATAGCACAGCTCATCATAGCTATAAATAACAATAAATTAATGTTTTCCCCTTTGTTT
>JAVSBU010000145.1:9717135-9727214 GCA_033118015.1 Loricariichthys derbyi | reverse complement strand
GTTTTGCAGGAACACTCCAGGATACACTGCGGAAGTTTCGGTAAGCAAAATCTCGGTTAACTCGGCCACAACCGTGTGTGTGTGAACGTAGCAGTACCATCCCAGCCATGACTGAGGTATAGGGTAGACGGGCAGTGGGTGTTGTGCATCTTTTACGCTGCAACAGCGACCCCTGCCCAAGACCCTGCTGACTCTGGAATAACATGTAACTGGTGGTACAGCTGACCTGCACGTTTCAGCGAGCCTTACTGGGGCATGTACCACTGTCTCATCTGCGTTTTGGCATAATGACCAAACGACTTAAGGATTCAAATAAACTGCTATATTTTAAGCCATTTCACTGTGAGGTGACCACCTAATTTCCATCTAAATAAGAAATTTGTTTAGGCAGGGCAGAGAGATGAAAACAGGGGATGTAAAGAAGTTGGGAGGCGATAAAGATTTAACATGGAGGGACTCGGTGTGTTGCTTAGAATTAACATAACAAGACACTAAACGCATACAAAACTCTACCCTCACAGCTTGGGGTGTCAGAGCCACAACAGAGTAAGAGATCAGCTACATTTCCCCAAAAATGTGTATCATGACAACCTCATCAGGTCAGAACTTCCTCAAAGCAGAGATGTTGGGGCTTATGATCACAAAGTATCTCTGAGTAAGAGTGCTGGTGGAGTGCTGGGTCTCATTAGGAAAAAAAGGAAAGGAAAAATCCCCACCGACAGGACAGAACCTGACCAGCGCTTCTCCTCCGAGATGCCTTCTGAACATTAGCCCAGCTGGCTCTAACAGGCTAGGTTGAGAGGGCTGGCTTACTTTGGTGTTCATGTTCTGAGAGAACTCGAGGATGGTGTCCACCCGCGTCCACGCGTCCGGGTGCTCCTTCAAATGAGTGAGGACCTCCTGGGCCATTCTTTGCTGAAAAATAAAGGAAGGAGCATAAAGTGTTACAGAATTTGGGGGATGCATTAGTGTCATTTTTATTGGCTATGCAGCAGCATATTTATCTCAAATCACTAAACCTTAAAATCTAATTGTGTTTTAGACAGAGGTAAACACCTCTTAACCATCCAATCAATTTAACAAACGAGGTCTTAATAATTAATTAAAAACATTAGAAAATAAAAATCTGTCTCTCTCTGGAAGTTGCAGCCATAAACAGACTGTCAAATCGAAAAAGGGTTAATGTATGTATTTTTACAGCACTAAATATATGTCATACTGATGGCTTCAACCACATATAGCTAGAAGTGCTGAGCACCATTTAAAGTGTCAACAACTGTTAAAGCGTTGCCAGTTTAAAGAGTTTAAAAGGTGACGCAGCAATTTCTGTTCTGAAAAGTAGCGTTGCTTCAAGTAGACTCATTCCCTCTCGGTTATGTGCAGCCAGTCAGGTACATTTATAATCCATTTTGGTTCTATAGTGAGCATGATTGTTAATGTGTACTTATAACCAAAAAAAACCACACTGTTGTGTATTTCCTGGACGAAGTGACTGTTATATCAGTTTAGACTTTGGATGTTGTGTAGGTATCAATCCATGCAGGTTTCTTGTGAAGATACCTGTAAATATTGACATGTTCATTCATTCATTATTTAATCCACTTAATCCTAATCAGGGTTGCGAGAAAGCTGGTGCCCAGTCATGAGTTACAAGTCACGAGGCAGGCACAACTCTTAATTTACTATCACACTAGGGCCACTTCGGAATCGACATTTAACTTTTGGAACCTTTTAACATTTCTTCTTTTGTAATGTGGGAAGAAACTAAATTACCCAGAGAAAACCCATGCAAACATGAGGAGAACATACAAACTCCACACAGACAGAGCACATGGTTCAGACTGAACCAAGGAACTCATATTTGTGAGACTGCCCCTAAATAGATCGTAACTATAGACTTTGGTCAACGACCCATTTCACATTAATGCAGTCATTAAACGACACATTCTTGTATTAAACATTGCGGTAAGCTACATACGCAAGGCTAATTAGCGCCCCATTTTCATTTGCAAAGCCCGTCATGACATTCACAGCTAAATCTGCATCAGTAAAATTGGAAAATCCAATCAGACTGTTTCCATCCTCATACAAGAGCACATCCAGTCCCACACTACAATTAGGGATTTAAATAGCAGCCCTCGATCCAGCTGTTGCAGTAAACCAGTTGCAGGCGGCTGAATTCTTACCTGTGGTCCCACTCCATGGTACAAGCAGTTTACCACGTTGTCCAGGAGGTTAATATCCAGTTTCTGGTTGAAGTCCAGCAGCTGTCTGGCTGCGTGGTCAGCTAACATTGTCATAACTGCTGGCATAGAGCTCTGTAGGGACAGAATAGATGGATGAGGCCTTTTTGGGGGTGGTAAACATTCTCCAGGGGCAAGTTAAGAGATGAGAGCCAAACAGCTAAAGACTGTCCTAATTCAAACAGACACAGACCTTCACAGATATTACAGAACCCACATTCTCAATGCAAGAGTGATGATCTAGTTTGAAGATGCTTGTCATGACCTAATTCATAGGAGTATATTCTGTTTTCTGTGACAGATGAGCATGGTGATTGATCTAGAAGCAGAGCCAAACTCTTTACAATGCAGTCCCAGCTTAAACTAGTAAACACACTCAAAAACAATTAAAACTCACCGATTCTGTAGATTACAGGGGCATTTTGGGTGCTCTCTTGCTTATTAATAAGCAACACAAGCACGTTTTGCTTCCACAAATCATAAAGAGGATGATTAGAGAGGATCAGAGGTGAAGATTTACTTCTGATGACAGGGTTAAATGAAATCTATAAGCAAATCTATAAGCAGATATCAATTCCACAGCAGCAAACAACTTGGAAGTGTCAAAAGAAAGCCTTTTTAACATTACAAACACAAGCACTCAGTTATATTATGGGATGACAGAACAGGAGCTTTCTGGCAACAATCGTTCAACATGTTTCTGGCACAAAAAGGAGAATTACATAATAAAATATGTAGTATGACAGGGAGCTGATGGTGTTGGTAAGGCTGAATACTGAAAACCTGTAGCCAAAATGCACCAACCAAACTAAAGATCTCAATACTACCGGCTAGGTGTGGTTGATATTTCAAATATCCTTGTTTGTTTATTTAATGTCGCATTATTGACGGCTGTTCACGATGGGACAAAGGTTGCAGCGATACTCGTCAGACACGTGGCCAATTTAGAGCGACCAATTAACCTGATGCATGTCTTTTGAAAGTGGGAGGAAGCCAGAGTACCAAGAGTAAATCCAGGCAGACAAGGGGAGGTTACAAACTCAACGCAGACAGAGCCCAAGACTTGGATCCAACTGTTTGCATGCTTGAAGCTTTTTTTTTTTTTTTTTTTTACTCTGGATGTTTTTTTTCAACTGCTCACACACACTCCTCCGTTCATGTACATTTACTTATTTAGCAGACGTTCTCGTCCAGGGAGATTTACACATAATAATCCATAAACTCTTACAATCCAAGTAACTGTGGGTTAAGGGTAGGGCTTAAAGACCCAACTGTGGCAGGCTGAATCCTGGACGTTCTGGTCAAGATTCCATTATCTTAACCACCAACTTGTCCACCTAGATCACTCTCTTGGGCAAGTGTGACATATATAGGTGAAGCACATGTTCATCTGGAGGGAAAACAGAGGCTCCAAAGAGCAAAAGAAATTTAAGCACCACAGCCAGTTTATTCATACTGAGTCTGGAAAGTATAACAGAACAGATTAATCAGATTAACTTATTAAAAGAAGCAGCAGTGGATCCGCTGTCATTTTTGTTAAGGGTCTTTGTTGAGCTTGAGCTGTACAGACCAAGTCATAATTCATTATTAATTTTCAATTAACGGCTTTTAAAAGCCTGCACCCTCATGAGGACAGAAACAAGCTTCTGTCATGGCCAATGTAGTACACTGGCCAAACTCCAATGAAAACATCTGGAGTGAGCTGAAAATACACAAACTTTTTGAATAGTATTTCAGAACCCTCATGGAAGTAAAGTCACCAATAATTCGGGAGCTGACTAATAAGAATCTTGATGAAATGGTTTTGCTTTGTTCCCATTTGCTGCAACCTCACTTCACACTGCACTCACGACCACTGATGACCAAATGCTCTTGTTTTATCAAATTACAGGATGCTAGAATATGTTATGGTTTGCGAGGCTAAGCAGAAATTGCTCGTATCAACCAAAGAGAATATTTGGTAAGTACTGCAAGAGAAACCCTTACATTAAAAGACACTTCTATCCAGAGTCACATACAACTGATAGAAACCTCCAATTTTAGCAATTGTGGGCCTTAATTAAGGGTCTTGCTCAAGGACCAACAGCGGTAAAGTGGCAGTGGTGGTACTTGACCCCTTGATCTTTTGGCCCATGGTCCAATACCTTAACCTACAAATTATCAGTCAGACTTAAAAGATATATGTCAGTAATTATTGTTTAATTAATAATCATTAGGTCTGATACGGTGTTAATCAAGCTAGTTGAAAATTAAAGGAGGCTGCTCCCAAATTAAAGACTTCGATAAGCAAAACAAGGGTCTCAGTGGAACGTGAGGTTAAATAAAAGTAGGTGGTCTGGACAAATCTTAACCCAATTTCAGACCTTAGATCTTTGCTCAAATGGTGCACAGGCTGGTACCTTAACCACTAGCCTCCCTTAAATCTACATATTCAGCCGACACCCTTCTATAGAGCAACTTAGTAGTGCAGTAGCTTAACCACTCAGCTACCACAGTCCTTGGGCATTATTGAGCACAGATGCCTGGAATTCACTGCAATTTAGCGCCACCAAATTTGTCCACTGGAACGCCATGCCTGCATACAATTTAGTAAACTCATGTCAAAAACGTCTGCCCACAAGCCATAATACATAGCTTTCTTGCACAGTTCCTGCATTCTCCCCAAGTCAGAGCAGATTAGTCTCAAGGCAGACAAAACGCAGTTTGGAAACTAGCTGACCGCATTGTGAAAGCAGGCTTGTGCTGAATGTAAATGTTCACACCTGCCCTAACAAACCATGAAGGGGAAGGTGCAAATGTGTTATGGAGAGGCGAGGCAGTGTCACCGACCAAACAAGCTGAGATTACACCACAGCTAGCTCTGATCATGCAATCTGACTGGCTGAGAGACGTCAAGAATGCCATTAGTACACTAAAATGTCACTGTGACCAAAGTACTTTGCCATGACTAGTAACCACGATGCCAGCCATAACAAAACAGCAAGAAAATTATACAAAAAAATAAATTAGCTAATAAAAAATGGATTGAATCTACTGGCTTTAAAAACAGTACATTTAAAGTTAGAAGATGGAGCTTTTAATGGGCAGTCTGAAAAATATTTGGATGAACTGTAAAGAGAAACTGAAAGTCACCACTGTAAATTAGACATCTTTGGCTCTTAATGTAGTTTCTCCTTTATTTCCATCACCTCTGTTCTTTTTTATTTTCCTCAAAAAGACGTTGTTTGCTGGTTTCGTGTTTTTCATTGGCAGCTGATCGGAGCTTCATATGTTACGTCCAGCTCTTCACCTGCCGCAGATGCTGCAATTGATCTATAACGCTCCGTTAATATTTCTGACTGATAATGTCAATCTTATTAGCTTCACCTTCCAAATTTATAACAATGAGTTGAGTAACAGAAATTATAACGGGAGCCAGGATTTTCATTATAACACCGTGATCTCACTCAGAATTTCTTATGTTGATAAGTCTGTGCAACACCCTGCATATAAATCAGAGCCATACGCTGAATGTTAATACACTTTCTTTTTAACAAATACAAAGAAACATTTTAACTTTGTGTTTATTTCCTGTATAAAATACAGTTGTTACATGTTGCTCACACGAAGTCCACAGCCTGATGATGTTTTTACAGTGGGATGTTGATAGATGAACTATTGTACCTCACAGAATGTTGATGATAAATCTTTTTCCCCACTCTCTTTATCCTAAGACCTAACAATAAACAGCAATAACAGAACTGAGGTATAATCACAACAATACACTACCAACAACCGCATCACACCAGTGCCAATATCTATCTGACCTAACAGAACACCACCTTGTGTTTTATTACGTAATTTAGAGCACCACCAGCGTCAATAAATCGTTGTGTAGCTACAGAACATTCATTTTATAATCTGCTTAGTAGGATCACAGGAAAGTCGGTGACACAGTGTGCAGGACAGGAACAACCCTAGATGAGGCGCAAATCTGTCATGGGTTATATCCACTCACATTCTAAGGGCATTTTGGGGAAAACCAATTAACCCAACATGCATATCATCAGAATGTAGGAAGAAACTGGAGTACCCGGAGAAAACCCAGGCAGACACGGGGAGGACGTGCAAACCGCACACAGGTGGAGCCCAGCGAGCTCAGAACTTTGAGGGGGCAGTGCTAACTTCCGCAGAACCTCTCAGCAGAACGGAAACAGCTGGAGCACTGCCTCCCCTTCCGTGTATCGCGCAGTGAATTACAGCTGGACGTGTTTGCCACGAAAGAAGACACCGATCTGTTTTCTCAATGACACCACGTGCAAACCATCCCTTTGCCTGACGTCACACTGTTTACATCTGTCGCGGACAGGCGTGGCCACGTGACTGAACTCGAAACCTTCAGCTCTGTCCTTATCAAGTATTCATAAAGCAAACGACGCGCAGCTTTTAAGCGCAAGTCACATTCACAGAAATAAATTCAGCGAACCTGTCCACGCCTAAAGCGAATCAGGTCTAGCGCTATATGGATCTGTGGTTCTGCTTTAATCCAGAATTTGAACACTTAGCACACATTAACGGGTTTAATCCCCAGGATTGACGACAAGCTTTCAGTTTCCTTTCCTACGCAAAACGCATCAGTGCACGTGTTTCGATTTATCTCGCAAAAACCATGCAACGCACAGATTACATTATAATCCTCGCACAGGATCTGCACAATTCTCATAATTTGAGATGGAGATCGCCATTGACCTTAACCTGCCCCAAAGAAAAGGACGCTTCACTCACAGGATAATAATGCCAGCGTTTCAATTCACGTCTTCCTGAGCTAACGTGATCAAAGTGAAACACCGATCGGTGCTCAACAGGTCTACAGACGATCTGCAGAGCAGGCAGCCCCTCCCACCCAGCAGCACGCTTCTACAGACGGGCTCTGAAAACTATGAACGGAGCCCAGACCCACACACGCAGAGCAACTATAAAAGTAACTGTACAGCGAAACGCATGATGAGCTCTACGGTTAGGCACTTACTCTGTATCGGAATCTCTCGTGATGACGCCACACGTCTCCGGATCAACCCTGATAGCGAGGAGCTTCCACGAAAGTTTACATTTCTACCTTCAACAGCGCGCACACCGATCAAACCGCGTTTCACAGTCCACATACAAACAGAAGCAAAGCAGTTCCACTTCGTTACCTACCGAGAGTCCAAGCCTTTGAAAGAAAGCTCTGCTTGTTCTGCCAGAGTTGCTACAAACTCGTGTCGCCTAACTAATAAGGACGGAGCCCAGGGTTGACTGAGACCGTGGCCGCTGGCTCAGTTGATATTCCTCTGAGCGGTATGCTAGGTACCTTATGCTAGTGTCGCTAGCAATAACACTAAGAGGCTGAGGAGAAGCACTGCAGCACCGAGTCCGCACTCACAGCCGCAACGAGCTCGCTCGTTTCTTCCCCTGAACCATTTTACAAAATGAACCAGACCTCGCCGAGCAGTTGCTGGCTTTACTGAGATAATTTTACTCCAGCAGCGGACCCGCTCTCACAGACCGCCAGCTTGTGTGTGTAACCGTCGCTTCAGCTCGCAACTCATAACCGGTTAAAACCGGTTCAGACTGGGAGATTCCATCTCGGTTTAGTTTTCAGCCATCGGCGCCGCGAAAAGTTTGGATTAACGTCACGCCCATTCCGCGACGCCATTGGCTCACAGAGGGTTGAGGACACCCATAGCGATGTTCTATTGGCTCAAATGTGTCTCAATCAAAGCTGCATTTTGCTGGGCGCCCAAGCAACGGCTCCGCCCAAGTAGAGAACCAGAAGGCGCACTCAAAGGACAGAATGGAGTTAGAAATCCTAACGGTAATAAACGCAACTACTGAATGGCTTATATATTTTAAGATGTATTCTTATGCTGCAATAATCACTTGTTTACTAACGTGATTGTCTAACCGATACACTGACAGAATATTTATCTATATTTACATATGAGCGCAGGGCTGCTTATAAACAGTTCGACAATCACACCGGTCTCCCGAAGGCATGATACAGTAAATGGCGAGCATTATGTAGGGCGATCAGAAGGACAATCGAGGCCATCAATCCTTCTCAAACGGATGTCACAGTTCGCACATGGGCTGATTGTAAGCTAGTAATTTTCCACTCGCCACCGAGGGGGGAGTGGCTCCCTACTTCAGATTCGATTCCACAAAGCTTAGAGTCGACTCTGAGACTGAGTCGAATGCAGGGCTCGGTTCCTACAAAGTTTTGTGGCTCACACCTGAACACAACAGAGGAGGTTCTGATCCACAGGGGTGGCAGAAGTACATTATATTTTCATCAGATAAGAAGTAAAAAAAAATTCAAGGAAAAGTTGAAGTATGGATTATATTTCACTCAAATAGAAATATGACTACCATCTTTAGGAAAGCACAGCAAAATAAAAAAATCAGATACAAGGAACCAAAATATATAAAATGCTTTATATATGTATATATGGATTTTTAAAATATAAACTCTGCTTAAATCACTCATAATTAGACATGCCAATATCCAGCACTGCAGTATGTCATGATATTTAATTCAAGCCATAGTTATCATCAACCTTTTAAAAGGCCATTGAATCAACTGCTGCTTTGCCATTTTTTACAGCAGTTTTTCTTTTAAGCAGTCCAGTATACCTTCCTATTCTGGGGGTTCTTCCATTTGGCTTCGGGGGAAAAGAAAAAAAAGAAAACTAAATAGATAAGAAAAGTTATGCCTATTTCAAATATATTCTGATTATATAAATATATTTATGATATTCAGCCAAGGTGGCACAGTGGTACAATGGTTAGCACTGTCACCTCTAAACTCTGAGACCCCCGGTTGGATCTCGACCCTGGGCTCCATCATGTCCTCCCCGATTTCCTCCCACATTCCAAAGTGTTGGGTTGACTGGTGTTTCAAGTGTCTTCAGTGTACGAGTGTGTGATACATTGGCACGCTGTTTAGGGTTTGTTCCTGCCTTGCACCCTGTGTTGCCAGCTAGACACCTGCTTTGTCATGACCCTTACCAGGATAAGACAATAAATGAATGAATAATATCTAGCCAAGGTTACCTGATAATCTCTCTCCTACTCCTAATACTTAATCGTGGAATGGAATCGACTCTATAGCAGAAGAATCGACTCTCCAGTCTCAATACCTGGAATAGGAGAATCGACTCTTGTTGAGAATTGAAGCCCGCCCTGCAGTTTGAGGTACAGCAGGCGCACAGTGCACAGAGGCTAATAAACTAAAGAAAGTTTCTGTTTCTTCAGTAGAAATAAAACGACAACAAGAGATAGAATAGCGGCACATTAAATAATTCATTTGAACCGGGTCGAGTTAGTCTGAATATACGGTCACATGACGATGCTAAATCGTGCGCCACCGCCCCCAACAGTCACGTGACTCCAACGTCACTTGATGGAAAAATACAGGATTTTAGTGCAGGGAGAAAGTCTGGTTCTGCAGCTGAACAAAGGCTGACATGATGTGTAGCTTTTAAAGATTGAATGTACTAGACTAGAGAGACACATTATAAGTCATGTTAGATCTGTATATTTGGAATAAGTGATCTTGTGTGGATCATCAGCTACACCCCCATGCTCATACATCACATATTTTACTCAAGTAACAACAAGTCAACAAGACTTAGTCCCAAAAAGACACATTTGATTCAGAATCCAAAAAAGTGCACATAAGTACATGATAATGTGCAACCACCAAGAAAGGACCAGGGTATGCAATGCAATAATACACAGGACAGTACAATAAATACACAGAACAATACACTATATACAAAGAACAGTACAATAAATACAAAGAACAGTACAATAAAT
>JAVSBU010000145.1:9681812-9694936 GCA_033118015.1 Loricariichthys derbyi | reverse complement strand
GATATATGGATGCAGTTAGAGAGGACATGGAAGTAGTTGGTGTGAGGACAGAGAATGCAGAGGACAGAGTGAGATGGGAGGATGACTCACTGTGGCGACCCCTGAAAAGGGAAAAGCTGAAAGAAAAAGAGGATTGAACGAGGACACTAGAAAATTACGGAGGGGAATTTTGGCGGTTACAATTTGAAGCTGAACACTGTCATTGCGGTTCTGTAGGATAGTTTACGTTTTTTAAACTTAAATCTATTAAAATCATAAATAGATCATCAACTCCAAAAACAGCATGCACACCGCATAGTGTGATTGTCTACAGAAGTGTTTAAACTGTCTTTCTACCTGAAATGGTTTGGGCTCTATTAACTGCAGAAATGTGTGGAAGAATAAGAACAGTACTAATAAGAAGTATGGTTAAACTACTTTCCCATGTTTTTTAGGGGTCAAGGTAACATCCTCTGCTCAAGTTCCGAAGCTGCTAAAACAAGCTGGAGAAAGAGTGGTTGTTTTGTTTGAGAGGCCAGTCAGACACCATGTGCCTGCTGTGGGCTTGCCACCCCTCCATGACACTATTGGACCTCTAGAAGAGCCTGTGTATCCTATGGCTGGCAGTTATGAGGAGGACCCATCCCACATTACCACCATGGATATGACAGATGGCAAAGACAATGACTCAGAGTTTGAGGAACTTCTGGTAGAACCCAAACCTGTTCTGGTTAGTGGAGAGAAAGAGGACTCCTTACTCACTGTAAACCAAAGCCCCAAAAAGACTGTGGCCAACCTGGCCTCCAAGCCGCTGGGTAGCATCTCGCCAATTCTTAATCGCAAGCTTAATTTGGCTGGCCTTCAATCCCCGCTCAAACCCCAACCTAAAGAGTCACAGAAGCCTTCACCTCTCAGAACTGCCGAACCCTCTGAACCACCACAGAGGCCAACAATGCCCCCTCCTCCTCCTCCACCTGTACGCCCTCCTGTCCCTCCCAGACCTCATATAAAAGTGACATCTGCTCCCTGTGAATCGCAAAACACATCAGAAGGTAGTGACTTTGCAGTGGAGAAATCCCCTGAAAGAGCTCCTCCCACAGCAAACATCAGTGACAAATCTGTACCTGAGAAAAGTCCAACTAGGACTCTTGAGCCAAAGCCTGTTAGCAAACCTACAGAGTCCACGGATGAACTCCAGACAACTTTTCCAACCAGTAGGCAGGAATCAACCAACTCTTCTACAGTGAAAGACAGTATGGAAGAGCAGGGTCTCTGGGAGTCATCTGAGGCAATGTACCGTAACAGAAACGCCCGCTGGAGCAAGTCCTCTGTAGTCTTTGATGTAGAAAGCAACCATAAATACCTTAACATTGCACTATGGTGCAAAGATCCCTTTAAGTTGGGTAGTCTTTTGTGTTTAGGCCATGTCAGCTTGCAGTTGGAACATATAGCCTTGGAATGCTTGTGCATGTCATCTGCAGAATACCAGAGCACCTTTCGTTTGTGTGCTCCAGAACCTCGAGCCAGCGTCAGCCGTACTGCCCTTCGTAATCTTAGCACACACAAAGGCTTCAATGAGAAGCTCTGCTACGGAGACATCACCCTGAACTTCAACTATCTGGGAGAGGGGGACTCAGACCTGTCGAGTGGACTTACAGAGCAAGAGGGAAGCTTACAAGACGAGGAGCGTGAGAGAGAAAGGGACCACATACCGGCAGTAACCCGGGATGATCTGCCTTACCATGCAATGCAGCTCAGTGAGGTCCGGCACAACTTCCAGGACACACAGTTCCAGAATCCCACTTGGTGCGACTACTGCAAAAAGAAGGTTTGGACCAAGGCTGCATCTCAGTGTGTGGTCTGTGCCTACGTCTGCCACAAGAAGTGCCAGGAGAAATGTCTTGCTGAGCATCCTTTCTGTTTGGCGATAGCCGACCGACGCAGCACAGACCCTGAGGCCAAGTCCACTATCAACCGAGCAACCACTGGTCTCACACGGCACATCCTTAACACCAGCTCCCGTCTGCTCAATCTGAGGCAGGTCCCCAAAGCCAGACTGGCAGAACAGCCATTGGAGGTTGGGTCTGGGGTGGTTGAACCCTCACCGAAACATACACCAAACACTTCAGACAATGAGAGTAGTGACACCGAGACCTACACTGGTCCGAGTCCTTCAAAGCAACCATCGGGGAGTGGTGGCACTAAACTGGCACGGAAAGAGGCGGGACTAGACGACAGCGTGTTTATCGCAGTGAAGGAGATCGGGCGAGATCTGTACCGTGGTCTGCCAACAGATGAACGCTCACAGAAGCTGGAACTGATGCTGGATAAGCTACAGCAGGAGATTGACCAAGAGCTGGAGCACAACTCCTCCCTGTTGATAGAAGAAAGGGAAGCAACTGATGCCCGTCAGAAAAGCCTTATAGCTGCAGCCATGGCCAAGTCAGGTGAACGGCTTCAAGCTTTGACTCTGCTGATGATCCACTACCGTGCTGGCATAGAGGACCTGGAGTCGCTGGAAAGCACGTCGCCATCTGAACAACATGGCTTCCCCAAGGTGAAAGTGGAGGCAATGGAGGAGGACCTGATTAGTGCTGACACGTACGATGGTGACTTTTGCAGTCAAGTGGACGTGCAAATGCTGAATGACATTAGTGAGGAGCAGATCTGTGTGGAAGCGTTACCACGTTAGAGAGCAGAATGGCAACACAGAACTGGTTTTCTGGGACTGTCAATCACTGGATAGCAGTGGGACTGCGTATGAATGTGGCATTTGCTAAATAAGTTATTTTACAAAATACCCAGAGTTCTACTTTTGTGTTGGAGACTTTTTTCCACTGTTTCAGTATTCCATTTTCCTTTTCTAACCTGTCATTGCTGGTCCCCTCATTTTGTCCCGTCCCTAGTAATATTGTGCTATACTCTACAGAGGGACAGTCTACGATGCCGAACACTTATGGCAGTATTTAACATTAAACTGTCCTGAGCTTCTCTAGGGCTGTCCTAGTAATCAGTAGACCACACTAAGGTGCTTGGCTGAAAGTTGCAATACCACAGTGAGATCATCCAACACTATATGCCTGCAAAAGGGACAGCCAAGTTGTAGCATCAGCATTACTATTACATTGCCCTTAGTTTTACTGCTGATGCAATCTTAGGATGTATAATCCAAGCAGTCCAACTAGGGATTTGGACCAGGCCTGGGACTTGGGTCCTGCTCCACTACTTGCTAATAATATCTGATGTTTGACAAAACCACTACCACCTACAGTATAAAGACAAAAGTTTGTGCACACCCCTAAGAATACAGTACATGGGTATTATTATGGAGTTTGCCCCTCTACTTTGACTGCTACAAGAGGGCTTTCCACTAGATTATGGAACATGACTGTGAGCTTGGCTTCTGATGTTAGACAATACGCCCTGGCTCACTTTTGGCATTTTCAAGGTGTCTGATGGAGCCAGCCAAGTTCTCAATCACAGTGGGCAAACCAATTCTCTATAAACTTCGCTTAAGGACCTCAGGACCGAAATCTGATGAACTGACTCATTGGAAGCAGAAACCTATAAATGTGTCATACTGAGAATCACTGGGGAATCAGTATAACCAATTCTACTGCCAATATTATTTTATGGCCAATCCAAAAATGAATGGTTTATATATTATGAATGTGTTAGAAGACAGCATTGCTGAAATAGCAGAGATCTGTAATTTGAAGGGGTGTCCACAAACCTTTGTCTATATAGTGCATCTACACTGAGATTTACCAGCAGTTTAACCAAGTAGTAAACTCTAAACAGTAAGGCTTTCTAGAATGTGGGGTGATTTAATTTATCTCTGATTTGTTTTTCCAGCTTTCATATCCTCTACCTGTAAGCACTTTTATAATAATTATGGATTATTACTGATCTTTGTCATTCGTTTTTCTGTTATTCAAATATCATGATGGGACATGAGGTTATGGTATTTGGGGATCATACTTTGAATTGTGCACAATTTTGGCCAATTCCAACGCCAAACAAAGGAGATTTTTGGGCCATGTTTATTGGTTTTGATGCTTATTTCTATCATACATAATATGTTTTGATGATGAAATGCCATCTCTCCTTTAAGAGTCATAGTATAATTTGAATGAGTCGTCCTGACCTTAAACATGATGGCAGACTTTTTGATACTTGAGATAAAATTGTGACCTTTAAAACAATGCAATTAGACATTTTATTTTCAATTGCCTAGCTACTGTTTTGTTCCCACTTTTGAATTTTTTCTTTCTGCTGTTCTTTCTGCGTTTGGTCATGTGAGCTAATGAATGTATTTTTCACATTGCCAGTGCAGTTCATGTTAAGTAAGTGACTCTGCCCTCCAGTTCAATTATTTCATGTAAATTTGGCATCACGTTGAAAACCTCCTCGTTTGGCCGTTGCCTCTGGTAGGTAATGCTATATGGAATTTCTGTGGTCATGGAAATCCTCGACATTTGTATCTCATCTTCCAGATTTTTGAGAAAGAAGAATATGAATTCTTCTTCCATTTAGAAGCTGTTATGGAGTTTTCCGTATACTAATTCTATTGTTTATACTATGCTACTGATTATTACCTGGTTTGATTCTAAGATTGAAGTTGGAGAAATCAGAATGGAATTATAGTGGCAAGTCAACTTGGCCAGATTTGTCCACAGAAGGTGTTTTGCAAAGTTTTCCCTATCTGATCTACATTCCTGCTTTCCGTATGCTCTCCATTCTTACATTACACTGAACCTTAATAACCACTGCTTTTTAAACAATGAAGCTGAAACAAATTACTATGACAGCACTGTACTGGCCTTTCACAATACAAGCTGTTAAACCTTTTTTGCCTTAATATTAACTCTCAACTCACTTAGGCAAGGATTACACCAATATTTTGTATTTTCCCCAACTTTCCGGGGTCTTTTAATGGGGTGTTTCACTTGCCGTTCTAAATAATCCCACAAATCTTTGATGGAATTGAAATCTGGAGATTTTGCTGGCCAAAATGTTTCAGTGTTTCATCATTTCTTATCAAAGCAGCTAAACTAAAGTCTCATATAAGGTTGTGTTCTGTTTGGACATAAAGCACAAAAAGGCAGCTGGACTGTACAGGGCTGCTCTAAGGACGAGAGATGATTTAAAACAGGCCGTGTGCAGAACACCTTTCCAATCAACACTCGGTCCAAATGTGTAGGGTGTTCTTTTCACAGTCCTTCATTATTTACCTGTTTTGGACCTGCATCTCAGACTACACGTAAATGCTTCAATGGTTCCTGACACAAATCCATGTTCACGTGGAAGACTAATTTTTGTGCTTATTTGAAGTTAAGAACTGCCATTAGTGTTCTTATGTTAAGACAAGACTTAATGCGTTTAATTATGGACTAAACAACGCATGGGACTGAAAAGAGTGGTTATTAAGGATAAGCACTACAATATAGGGGTGTGATTAACACTAAAGCATTAATACGCTGCTACTGTTACAACTGCTGTGTTTAAGATTTTAATTAAAATCCCTTAAATTACTGTTAACCATGAATTTAAGTCCTGTATTCACAACTAAACAGATCACCGGGTTGTAACAGCCATGTTGTCTTACCACTAGATATTGTATTGATGGGTGTGAAATGTTGGTGCATCTTTATTTCTCTCCCACCCTTCAGCTCTGACCTTAAGGAGTCCCGTCTAAACCCAAGATTGCAGCATTGCTGGGAGCTTTTCTTGTCGTCCTCGTTTCTGTGACCCAGTGCTACTTAAACACACCAGAACCTCTGTTTTCCTGCCGTTTCACAGTGATGACCTTGCACAGCTAGTCGTGGTGAAGCATTTGTGAAGAGTTGGCGTTCTCATCAGCTATTTCTCTTCGGCTGCATTTGGACAAGCGGGTTGTAATCGGATTCGTCGTTCAGTCCTGCTTCCTAAATCTGGTTTGGTTGCATATACTTGAGCTTCAAGGTTTTTTTGGGCGGGGACTAAAAACCTCACCGCACCGGATATACAGTGCAGGACTGAACTGGTTTTAACCCCCTCTATAAATGCAGCCTTGGCACTATTGTAAATTTCTCTGAGCTGAACTGGCTACTGCAAAACTCCAAAGCCCACAATCCCTAGCTCAACATCCTCCTATGCTGCACAGTATGCTGGTTTATTTTTGTTGTCGTTGTCGTCTTCGGCATCCTGTAATGAAATTGTGTTTTAAGATGAAGGACAGCTGAGGTACTGCACAGCTTTCTGACATGATGCAGTCACTTTACACACCGACATATCATATTTGCTTATGCACTTGAGGTATAAAATAAATCATTTAAAAAGTAAATTACCTCTTTATTTGTTCATATCTTACCAGTTCAGAACCGGGTTTGGTTCAGAAAAAAGTTAAAGGTACAAGACTATGTACAGGTAAGCGCCGTTTAGTGTCCGTCCAATCAACGTCCGTTCTCTTTAACATCATAAGGATTAAAATAGGAAGTAAAAAACTGTCCTATATATGCAATTCACATCTGAATGACAGAAAACTAGTACGCCTGCAACATCTCCTGACTGAAGAGAATTACTGTCTTAAATGCTGAAAGATTTGCTGTGTTGCACAATACTTTCATTACATGTTTTTGTATTGTGTTTTAATTAAAGATTTGTTGGGGGGAAAAAAAGAAAAACACTTTAATTTGGGTCCTGTACTGTTATAAAGAACTACAGTTCACAAAACACATTCCACATGAAGTTCATGAAATGTTTCCCTTAACTTTCAACTTAAGCGTTCATTGCTGTATTTTTACTAAAATATTACATTTCTTTATCGTAGAAGCCTAAATATTATAAATGTTTGGTTATATAATTTGTAATACATTTATTGAAATTACTTATAATGTATTAGTCACGTTTCAATACAATTATCTATTTTTTGCATTACTCTAGACTCCGAATATAAATAAACTGAAATGCTAATTAGTAATGGGCAAAATCATTATATTTATGCTAGCACAGCCAAAACGCAATTTGTTCACTAAAGCAAAGTAATTGTATATTTTTTAGCCTGCAAATGATGGTTGATGTAGGTAAGCATGCTGAGAATAAACAATAAATGTGCACCTGGAGTTAAGCTATGGTGTGAAAATGAGGACTCTTTGGGATAGTATTGGGATATGGGGTCATATCCAGTATTGTGCAAAAGTCTTAGGTCACCATTAGATTAGATGTATTATCATTTCACTAGTGGTTTAATGACCATAGAAGATTATTTCTCAGTCTGTTTATTAGAATACAACCAGAAGATACAAGAAATTTGTATGAAGTATTAAAAAACAGAAAATAATCAGAAAAAGCAGCTTCTATAGGCTACAGCATTAAATGTTTAGTGTGACTTACCCTGCCAATTTGACCCTTCTACAGTCTAAAGGAAGAATTGCAGCCTAGTAATTTCATACAGGGAATATGCTAAAGTTCACAAAGATTAGAATGAAGAGCAATGGAAACGAGGATTATGGAATGACAAATCCAAAATTTTACGTCCTGTTGTTGACAGTGTTACGTATGGTCTTATACTGTTGCTAAAACAACAAATCTAATGGTGGCCTAACACTCACACAGTACTGTGATAATACAAATTGGAAGCCAGTGGTGCAAATCATGCCATTTTTGACTTCCATCAGCTTTTCCAATTTTTTTAAGTAGCTTTAGCATATATTAGCTTATCTTTATGTTGGCACTTGTAGGGAAACATTTTTTAATTTGTCATTTGTCATTTAATTGTCATTTTTTAATTGTACTTAATTAACGTAAGAAATACAGTACACGAAGGAAGTTGTAGACTCTAAATTGAATTGCATTGAGCATTTCTACGTTTTTCTCCATAAAGCAATGCATTTTCATCCCATCCTGCTGAACCTTGTGGACAAAATCGCTATTGACTTGGCTAAATTCAAATTTGAGTTTATCTGTGAGTGAACGCAGTAAATGTTTATTGAAAAATCAAAAAAGGGAAGAATACAAGTATCGATCTGTGAGCAGCTATGGAGCTCTAAATAAGGTTGGCACATAAAATCAATAATCGGAAACTGCTCTCTTCCGAACATGGGCCTGTTTACTGAACAAGAACTTAATGTTGATTTTTAACATCAATGCATGGTGTTGATGTTACACAGATGAATTGGACTGTCATCTACATGTGCCATTTAAATCCTGTCAACAAATAGTGTAATGCAAATAAAAAGCAGAACGTATCCTGGAGAGGGTCACCGGGGGAGGGGGGGTATGGAGTTGATTAAATATATACATTGAGTAATTGATACTAGATTAAAACATTCTTAAAAAAGAATGTTAAAAGCTTACTACCAAACTACATAAAAAGCTACAAGTAGATATAAAGTTATTTAGTAGAATTTACTCAATAGTGGCTTGATTTTAAGTAAAAGGTCAGAAACCATCAAATTCAACCCATCTTTGGTAATCAAAGAAAATCAGTCATTATGATAAAATAATGCATGATAAAAAGCGAAATAATGTCAGCATTGTTCAAAAAAGTTTGTAATTTAATTAGTGCGATCCCACGGTACTCGAGGATGAAGGACGGACACTGCATTGTACCACCTCTTCTCAATCTATGAATCTCATGAATGGGTTTGTAGCTGGGAAAAAGATCCATTCATACGATGGCAGGCGTGTGTCATTTTAATGTAAAAACCTCACCCAGTAAAGCAGGGCGTTTGATTTTGCTAGAGGGTAGAACAGCTTTGTGTCTTGTGATTTTTGGTTTTGTGTTTCGAGTTGTGAGAAAATGAGCCGAGGAATTCAGGTTTTATTAATTGATTACTGCACCTCAGGCCTTCTGAAGGTCTGCAAATGACTTTTCTTGTTGGGAAATACAATGTGATGGGGTTTAAATGCGTTTCAATCAGTATGAAAGACTGTGGGACTGTGGTAGCGAGCGGTTAGAGTACTGGACTCTGGACCAGAAGGACCAGGGTTCAAACCCACCTCTGCCAAGCTGCCACTGTTGGGTCCTTGAAGGAGGACCATAATCCACAATTGGTTGGTTGTATCAATTGTAAGTCGCTCTGGATAAGGGTGTCTGCTAAATGACATAAATGTAAATAAACGAAAGATGAGAAATTTAAGGTCCTAGCCTATGGACCAGAAGGTCCAGTGATCAAATCTCACCTCTGCCAATTTGCCACTGTTGGGTCTCTGATCAAGGCCCTCAAGTGCTTGGATTGCTTATAAGACTCAATCAATTGTAAGTCACTTTGCATAAGTGCATCTGCTAAATTATGTAAATGTAAATTCTCAAAATAATGAGTAGCGTAAAGGAACGCCCTATTTTGTTAATATATCCCCCTGCAAATACTACATGCTCTCAAACACACACACACGAAGGAGCCAACATTTATCGGTTTTATTTTTAGAACCACTCCTCCCACTTCCTGCTTACATGGACCCTATGCTATAACAGACCGACAGGATCCAGGACAAAATCGACTACAGAACCGTGAACAGGTTGCAAATTGCCCCTCTGAACATCTTGAGGCTATCGTTTGCATACACACGCACAAAGAAGACACACACGTAGGAAGGCACGCACTGACACGTTTTCAAACGTACAATCGAGCTCGTAAGAACAGACAAACACAACAAATGAGGCGACGTTAAGCTTTAGAGGAGCTGCAGCTATCATTAAATGAACTTTGCGATGGTAGAGCAGACTACAGCTGGTGTTTTATTCCCCTTTAGCGTAGAGGAAAATCAGAAAATTAGTTTTTTTGTGAGGTAACGTCATATTAAACTGATGAATAGTTCAAGCAATTACATGGTTCGCTTGAAATCACGTGAGCATGCTGCTGATCCGAGCCAATATTTAAAACTAGAGACGGTTAGGATGGACATTTACATTTAGCCAAGAGTGATTGCAACTGATACAATACAAACAAACTGTGGGTTAGCAGTCTTGCTCAAGAACCCAATAGTGGAAACTTGCCAGGGGTGGGATTTGTACCTTGGACGTTCTGTTCATAGTCTAGTATCTTAATGTCAAGGCTCAAATAACAATGCATACTCTTTCACCAGCTTTACTTATAATTCTTGATTAGGACTCTGGTAGTCTAGTGCTTAAAGTATTGGACTATGGAGTAGAATGTCCACTGATCAATTCCCATCTGTACTCAGCTGCCACTGATGGGACCTTGAGCAAGACCCTTAACCTACAGTTGCTCGGATTGCTTCACTTGCATGTCACTTGGACTCTGGATAGCCACCCAGTTGCATGTGTGGAGGATAGAATGCGTGTTGGTCACTCATTTTAAGCACACATCTGAACCAAAGACTTTTTTAGTCTCATGTCCTACACTGTTAGAACCACAAGTTGAATTTCCAGGACAGTAGGACTGAGGTTGTGCTTTGGGTGTAAAGCTGACTGAACCTGCATATCAGATGACCATCAAACAGCTGATGAGTTTAGTGGAGTGTATATGTGTGTATATATATATGTGTGTGTGTGTGTGTGTGTGTGTGTGTGTGTGTGTGTGTGAGATCTTGGAATATGCCTGTGCCATCAGACAAGAAAGAATCTATTGATGGAATAACATATGTAAATGCACTGGTTTGATGACGACATTTGCAAAACATGTGGAATTATAAAATTGATCATTTTGGGTAATACTTTGAAATGAGTAGGTTTTGATAATAATGGTGTAAATACCACCAGTATGTCATACCTTTTCCTTAAGAACCCTCATGTAAGGCTACTTGTGATATCAATAGATTGTATTTACAACCAGATAATGAGGTTCAGCTAGGGCTCTGTGCTTGTTGACCATAAATTGGCAAAATCAGGATCTGGCAATTGTGTTACATGCATTTCACGTAATGGAAGGGTGTTACTCTACAATCTACATATGACAGCCATATTTAAACAAATATGAAAGTTGAAACAGAATTTCAGCTCAGTTCTGAGCCAGTTAATGCCAATCACCGTAATTTCCCCCCAAAGGCCTTGTTCTTAACTGCGTTTGTTGTCGGCTTAAGTGAATTATGGCGAATGGCAGACCTGCACGTACGCAGTTAGAAAATCTAAGCTTTACAGCACAGCGGATCTAATTAGGAGACATTGCACGTGCTGTTTTGGACTCTGGTACAAATGTATCCCGGCTTTCTTCCAGACCTCCTGTTTCACTTCTGTCGTCGCAGACAAATTAGAACCGAAATTCAAGAGAAATGTATGAGGCATTAAGAAAAATCTAGTTTAAGGGGCCTAAATCGGTCGCAAAATCGGTCGTGTTTTCGTCACGCATTAAAAATGTAGATGCCTGAAAAAAGTTACATGCAGTTACTAAAATAGAAATGTACCATGCAAACTTTAGGGATTAAAATCCCTCTGAAATCTGAGATACTACAAGCTAGGCCTGTCCAATTAGGACGTGTTAATTGATGGTAAATTGTGTGATCTGTATGACCTTTAATAGTAAGAATTTCAACTATAAAAATGACTATTATTGGATTACAGAGAGGTAAAGAAACAACACACTATGTTCTATAATAAAGTCAGGACACATCCCCTTTATATTCACTGTCCTCAAGTTATTCTGCTCTATATACTGCATATTAAGTGATTATTTCACAGAAATGTGATTATATCGAAGTTAAACATTCACCATATGTCACTAATTGCGACAGGCCTATTTACAGTAGTGTTTGGTGTATTTAACTGAATACAAGTGACGCAGGCAAACGGTCGCCGTACAGAGATAACACTTAAACTGACACTTCAACTAAAGAGCTAAATTTGTGCCTTTGAACCTTTTGAGATGAATCTCAGCTTGTCGTTTCTGCCGCACCATAAACGACTCGCGTGACATCTTAAATCATACTTTACACATAAAGTCTTTACGGACAGTTACCGTGTAACAAGTGCACAAACAGAAGTGAGTTTCGGGGGCAGCACTGGACATAAACAGCACATAAACTTTAACTACAAACTTTAACCATGACCCTGAAATGTGACGCACCATCTTTATTGGTGCTTTTGTCATCATCGTCATCCTTCGCTGAGCAAAGAAATAAGGCCATTTTTTAATCCTTCTCAAGTACACAAACTTCGCCGTTTTTACAAAACTAACCATTTTACAAAGGTTTCTGAGCCGTCCCAAACCAGTGATGAATCTAGCTGTGATAATCCCTATATTGCGTATTTAAAATGTGGTTTTTTTAAAAGAACAATCTTAATCGTGGACATGTTCATGGAAAAAGTTTGTCATAATAGGCTAAAACATGACTGTTTTTCCATACAGTTTAAAGCCACGACCAGGGATTAGCAACAAGTTGTCTGTAGTTCCAATGCAATATAATATGCAATGTTATTTTCCATTTCTAACATCCTTTGTAGGTGGACAAATCACTAGCTCGACACTAAAGGTGTTGGATATTTATAGGTTAAATGAGCCATAACTAGACCTAACCATCGCTTTTGACCACCATCTTTCTTAATTATATATGAGTAGATATATATTAGCCTGTTAGAATTTATAAACATGTGTATTTACTCTAAAACCCTCTACTTTCTCCCCTGAAACACATACTAGTGCAAGAGCTTTATGTCTCCTTATGGGTAGGCTTGAAAACAACATATGCACTATTTTTTACACAACTCACCTCTGTTTGTCTGTTATAACCAATCACTGTCTGGGTCTTCCTGAAAAATAGGTCTGTTAAATGTTTCTCTGACAGTCACCTCATTGACCTACCTCTAATGTAAACTAAAAAACTGTTGCAAACCCCTGCCGGTGGCTTTAAAGATCCTGTTCTCAAATGATTAACCCCCCACTGAGAGGCTACGGCAGCTGGATTGATTTTAAAGGACAACAGCTTTGGTTTCAGCCAAACACACATTTCCTCACATGATCAGCCTCAAATATCTCAATCCTCTACTGAATCACCTGCTTTTTTCATACCTCAAATTAAATGCTAGAAGGGCACATACATGGCTTGGGTCATGGGATCCTAGCTATAGGTCAGAGGGATTGTACAAGGCTCTATTCTGGACTATCCAAGTCCATGTCGTCTCCCATCTGATAGCTGGAACCCTGGGTGGAGTAGAAGCGTGTTTTCATCGAACAGTTCGTGTCCATCAGGATGGCCTGTGAGAGAGA
>JAVSBU010000145.1:9593991-9614241 GCA_033118015.1 Loricariichthys derbyi | reverse complement strand
CAGTGGCATTCAACACTATTTACTCCACTATATCCATTCAGCTTAAGTAGATATGACCACTAAAGGGGACCTTTAAAGCTGCCCGACATGATTGACGTGGTGGGCAGAGCTGTCAGCACTCAGACTGTGGCTTTAAACCACGATACGGGCAACATCTTGGAGAAGCTGGCAGCTTTGCAAAGGCAACTGAATTGTTTTGGAGACCAAACTGGACGAGTTAAAAAGGACTAGAGGTAGTCATGGAAAATGATTACGAGTGCTGCCATAGATTCTGCTTCTATCTACTTTTGGCTCCCAATATCAGCATGGGTGAAAAAAGTGAAGAGAAATATTGAAGATTATATATTTTTAAACAATCTAACTCTGCATTTTAAAGAAATTAAGAGTTTCACTAAGAATGGGATACGAGTCTGTGAGGATAACAAATGCCCTCTGGTGTTTAAAAAAAGAAGAAAGAAATTACTTTAGACAGTAATAACAAACGCACAATCCAACTCAACCATGCATCATTACATCCCTAATACGTTCACATTTCACAAAGCGGCAGACAGCCTTTACTCCTCCCTCCAGTTCAGTTACGAAACAGATTTCTATCCATTTTCAAATTTTATTTGATCTTTAAACATGTGCCCATGTGATTAACCTTGTTTAACAAAGTTCAAATATCATTTTAAAAAATACTTTGGAATTCTTTTCAGATCACAAAAAAACAAACAAAAAATGAATGCAGACATTAGTCCTAGAGTTGCAGTTTTATACTTGTGTTTCAGAGGGCAACAGATCAGTCGCCCGCAGGGAGGTGGAGGCAATGGATTTGGGTCTTTCTAAGACCACCACTGGCTTAAGGAACTGAAGCTGTTTTATAGCCTGGTCACCACAACCCATCAAGGCCCTTTCCAATATGAAGCGCAAGTTGTGGATCGAGCTGCACTCCTTGTTGGAAAGCAGGGACTTGAAAGGTGACAATCGTGACACGCGACTGTGAGTGATGGCTCTCAGATTGTTCTCTTTGACGGAATACTTGCGTCTGTAGGAACTGCGGCGCCGAGGAGGATCGGCTTTATAGCCGGGGTTTATAACCACCATTTTCCGTACGGCATCAAACTTCGGAACAATTATCTTCTCTTTGCTCTCCTGAAAGAACTTCATCAAAGAAGACTCAAAGTCCAACGATTTGTACGCCTCTAGGCCAAACACCTGTGGAACAAAGCTTGGCGGCATGACCTCTTGGGCCGCCGTGTGAGGTGCATGGGTGGGTAACGGATTAGACACGGTGGAATTTTTCCACCTCAGAGGCTGGCGTGTTGGGGCAGGGTTTGCGTGGATGTAAACGGCAGCAGGAGGAACTGGCTTGTTATCCCGTCCCAAAGAGTCCAGCGAGGCACTGTTGTGATTTATCCTAAGGGAGGATGGCGGCGAAAGGTCCACCGGTGGAGGGGGCACAAGAGGAGGAGTGGGAGAATCGTTTTTCGGTCTCTCCTCCCGAGCTTCTTTGTCGACAGGCTCCTCAGCATGCCCGTTTGACTCGCCGTAGAGCACATCGTCTGCACCCAGCAGTACACTACATTCCGAGGGGGAATCCCTCGGCGAAAGCGCGCCCTTTCTCAGCGGCTCAGTTTTAATGCAACGCAGGGTCATGGGAAGAGACAGGGCACCGGAAACATCGTGCTTGGCCTCGTACTTGAGTTTGAAGACCCCGCTGGGAGCCTGCCCTAAATCCGGTAAGGCAGACACCGTTGATTTCTTCTGGATCAGCTCTTCTAGCTGCTCGGTGGTGTAAAACAACTTGGCCTCGTTTTGCTTGAGGTTCCCGACAAGCATTTTGTGACATATTTTGTAATGGCGACGCAGGTTATTCCTGCTGCACACCACCGAGACGCAGTTCTGTACCATGCATGGATAAGCCACCGGACCACAGCGGTCTTGGCACATCTGCAAAGCCTCCTCAGGGGTTCGGTATGTGATTCTGGCCCTGGACTTCAGGTCTGCCTGTGGGGTGACCAGTTCCTCTTCTTCCTCTGGTGCTTCTTTACCATTCTCCGCAGGTTTCTCACAGCACCTTAGAGAGTGGTCATCAGGTAAGCTGGGTGAGACTTTGGGAGCCTGAGAAGTGGATGTGATGAGTTTTTTTTGGCAGCCACTACCATCTCTTTTATATGTACTTTGAAGGCGCACCACAAGGGGACAGGACTGGTCATAACGGCCATGCTCGTTCGTGTTGCACTTGGGCACACTCGGATGTTGGTGCACCTGACTGGTGTGACGCATCAAGCTGCTCTTCAGGTGGTAGGAGGTGTCGCAGTCGGCGTAGGTGCATCTGAAGCGTGGAATGGGTTCCTCTGACGCGCCATGGCATTTGTTCAAATGCCTTTTTAAACTGGACGAACGGGTGTAAATCTTGCTGCAGCCCTTATGAAGGCAGGTGTAAACGCCGCACTTCTTTTTGCACTTTAGCACTTTCTTCGAGTGCTGCACAAAACTGCACTGCTTGATGAAGGCAGTGCCGCAGTTTTCCTGCACAACTTCATGGGGTTCGTCTTCCTTTGCGTTTGTCACCACACACTTACTCACTTTACTTGAGAGAGAGCACGGCAAAAGCTTGCTGCCCGTGAGGCTTTGGTCTTTCATGATACTGCCTTTCGTCTTACCCGCGTCGCCGTCGCAACTTGGACCGTGTTCAGTTAGAGGGCTTACTTTCTTAGAAGAGACGTCCCCCGTCTTCGGAGGCACTGAATTTTCCCTGGACGTGGTCAGCAGATCAGAAGGAGGCGTGGAACTAAGAAATTCTTCCACTGCCTCTCGGCTTATCTTGTGTTTGTCAAGGAAATGGGCCTTGAGCACTTTCTTCTCTTTGTACGTCTTGGAGCAGAAGTGGCACTTAAATGGCTTGAACTTCAGCGGGTTGAAAATGTCCATCTGCTTTACAGCCTGTTCGGAATAGCCGTGCTTGTTGATGTAGTGGATGACTAGCGAGTGACTGGTCACGCTCATGTACTCGCAGTCCTGAACTTCACACTCGAATGGTTTGGGGACGTTCTGGAGCGGCTTGCTTTTTAGCTCACCATCCAAAGGAGGATCCCTAGCAGCCACAGGCGGCAACTCGGGTCTTTGAGGAGAGTCAGCTTTCAGTGGTAGTCCCTTTAAGTTGACGGCAGCCACGTGAGACCGCAGAGCGATTTTGCTCGGCTTGACTTTGGTAGGCGCGGCAGCATTCACAGTAGTAAGACAGGTCACTTGTGGTACTTTGGATCCCGACGCACGTCTGCAGGAATGATGAGGTGCAGTTCTGGGGTTGGTACAAGCAATGCTCAGCTGACCAAGACGTTGTACAATTTCCGTCACTGCACCACTGAGATCAAGGTGAGAAGGATGAGCGAGTCTTGAAGTATCTGCATTAGGCAAGGAAGGCTCATCCTGATTGGATCTCCTCATAGGGTCCTCACCACTGTGGTCCCTTTTAGTCTTCAAGCAGTTTTTGGTTTTGGAAAGTATATAATTTTTGGAATTTTCCTTTCGAAACAAGTCAGGATGAACAATTTTCAAGTGCTTCTGGATTTCCCTGGCTTTGCTGAAGGTCCTGCCACATTTCTCCAAGCCGCAGGTGAACGTCTTACCATCAAAACACACAGCTACGCAAGTCGGTGAGCGCTCAACATCTTTGCGTTCCAAGCATTGTGATGGTACAGGGTTTTGCGAGGGGATCCGAGCACTATTCGAACAGTCCTTCGAGCCACAGGACAGTTCAGAACCCACATCCTCCTCCATCGTCCTCTTTAGCTTTCTCTGTGTCTCAAAGTCCTCCTCTGTGAATTTGACCCCATGGGTGCCCATGTGCCTGAGGAATTCCTGCCGAGAGTAGTAAAACTTCTTGCAGCCTGGGATGGTGCAGGTATACGCTGCGTCGCGGAAGTGCTGAGCCTCGTGGTGGTAGAGCTGACCCAGGTCGCAAAACGAGAGACTGCAGTCTTTCAGTTGGCAGTGGTAGGCAAGCCGGAACCCGTGCTCATGCTTGTGCGCGACGAGTTCGTTGATGGAGTCGAAACGAGCCGTGCAACCGGCGACCATGCACATGTAGGGATCATCTCCGTAATGAATGCTGCGGTGCTCCTGAAGATGGTGAGCCGTTACAAATGTCCGGCGACAGAATGTGCACTTCTCGCGACGGTTATTCATGTCGATGTAATGTTTCACGTTCGGATCCGTGCTTGGATGATCGTTCTTCAGGTGAACACCCAAATACTTAAATAGCTTGAAATTCCTTGCGCACCCAGTGGCAGGGCATGGGAACACCTCACGGTTCTGCAACTTAAAATGGGTATAGATGTAATCAAAGGTGATGTAATCGTCCGCTTCCTTATTAGGCACAGTGTCTGTTTTCTCCGATGCGAGAACTAAGGCGGGGGAAAGGGTAGGGTCTAAGCGCATCTCGCCAGGTTCCTGGTCTGTAAAATCATTGGCCTCTGAATCTAGTTTCTGCTTCTTCATAGACTTGTTTTTAACTTTCTTCCTTTTCAAATAGCAGACCCTGGCCGCAGGCATCTGAAGGTGTTTTTTGGAATGGGGAAAGAACTCCTGTTTACCATCAAATTTCAGGAGGCACACTGGGCAGGTCCATATATCATTCTCCTTGTGTTTCCGGGCATGATGACTAAACCGAGGTTCAACAACTTCGACCTGGCATATCTTACAAAGAAACTTGTACTGAAGCCACCTCTTAGACCTTTCTGAAGTAAAAAGAATAGCTCTCTTTGGGATGTGGTTCTCATTTTGTAACACATTTGCTGACGCCTCCTCATCCTCATGCTGCTCTGTCTTCTCATATGTACAACTAAATTCAGCGACCTCAGTCTTGTCTTCAACACTTTCCACCTCTGGACTCAAACTGGCTGGCAGACATGTGACTTCCTGCAACCCTGTGCTGACTTCTTTCCCAGGCTCTGGTCCAAGAAGCTTAATGCAGTGGTGCTTCAAAGTCTTCCAGTCCCAGAACTCTGGGTCAAATGACCAGTGGGCTTTGAGTGCCAGCAGCAGTTCACAGCGTAAAGAATTGGGTATAACAGAGTTCTCACTGTCATACTTCTGATCTGGACATTTGTAGAGATCCTCGAGGCCAGCAAAAACCTCTTGCGAGGGGTTGAAGAGGAACTCTGTCAACTGGCAGGCCCTCAAGACCTCCAAATCATCCACGAGGAGACAGGCCACAGACCTGCAGATGGCAGTTTTGGTCTCTGCCTCCTCTTGCCTCGGTATCAGAAGAGCTTTCACACAAAGCTCAACAGACACTGCCAGTCCGTGGTGCATTGTCTAAAAAAAGAAGAGCGACATGTTCAGCTGAGCTATCAAAGCACAATAATAAGTGATGACTAATCAGTGAACCAATACAAAAACACACCTCTGTTTGGATTACACGGATGAGAAACAGCAGATGGAAGACAGTCTTGGCTATAGTGCCAAGTTGGAGGCACCGTTCTAGGAATGAATTAAGCGACCCATCAATTCTCCTCTGCAGCTTACTCCAAAGCAGCGTCAACTCCCTAAAAACAAAGCCTTTTAAATAACGATACATTTACAGCACAATGCTTACTATGCTTTGATGTTTCTTTGCAACGAAAAAAAATCACTGAATACACACACACACAACAGTCAATTGTGTACTATATTTTTATTGCCTCAGTACTAAATTAGCAGGAAGCTGCTCTACATGTTTACCTTAAAAAAAAAAAATACTTCATGAAAGTGGAGCCAAGGAGTTTAACTTTTGATCATATATTTTTAGGGGCTCTCCCTCAGACATTATCTGTCTAGGCTTGACTTCGCATGAAGGCACACATGGCATGCACAAAATGACTTGAAACTGAATTTTTGTACCTGGAGACAGCAAACCCCATTCATTCAATCTTGAACCAAGTAGTTCTGCTTTAGTTTTTGACAAATCAAAGAACCTAACGGGGAGATTTTATTCTGGTTGTGTTAGCAGGTGAGTGTGTTCATCTTGACCAGTGTTGACTCATTTGGTTTGTACGTTGTGGCATCTCCATCTGCCATGCATCAGCTATGCATATGTCCATGTCTCTGGTGGCTTTGGAAGTGGAAAACTATTCTATAGATTTTGTATAATTAGTAAAGAATCGAGATACACTAGTCAGACAGAAGTAAAAATCCATCACTGGGTCTGTAAATCACTACAGTATCTCTGAGCCAAACTCCCAGTTTGTCTGCACATGCGAGTTTGTCTTGGTCCCCAATTTTATAACCAGATCAGAGATCTAGGGGTTACTTAAGTGCAGTTGTGTTGCATCTGTTGCAATATCGATAAGACATTTATCATGAAGACAGTAAATCCTTTTGTTACACATACTCCCTATGCCACTGCCTGAGGAACATGTCCACAGCACATGTCCAAACACAATATGTATGGATAGTTTAATAGCAAGTCTGCCAGGACCTAACTTGACCAAGTATGCCCAGACAAGCCTCAACATCTACATAGCACTTACACTGAGCGCATGCCCATGCACGATTGGAGTGACCAAAGCCAAGCAACTTCATGCCCATGATCACAAAACTAGTGGTTCTAAACGCACCAGGAACAATCGAGGCTTCCTCGCTGCATTTGCTGAGTCAGGTAAGTGGTGCATAGGATTAAGGCTGTGTTCTCATTTCTATCTGTCTCCATACTGCAGATGACCTCCAAAACATCCTTGCTGTCCAATCTGGAAATCTAAGAAAGAAACAAAAGTTACAACAGAGAAAATCTGCTTAAGGAGAACTTTTCTGGCAAGTGTGCTTCATTTTTACCCTGCAGCAACATACCATCTCACTTCAAGGTCTAGCTCTACACATTGAAGCATTATTCAAAAAATATTTTATGTTGAGGAACATCTGCTGGGTATTCTTTAAATATTTGGTACTGGTACCGATAAAGCTATGGCAATATCTTCTAATTGTGACAATAAACAAGACATAAGAAGAAATTAGGGAAAAAATTACAATAGGGGTTTGTGAGAGTATTCACGGTTTGTGTTTCTTCAGTGAGCACCACGAACGGTTTTATTGTAATCTTTATAAGTAAATTCTCACTTTTTGTGATATGGTGGTAAAAATACAGCTGCAGTTCTGTCATTGGTGGAGACCGCAGTCATTTCTCTTTTCCTAACAATCCTTCGGTTTTCATTTTTATCATCTTTTTGGTTTATGGTATCAAATCTTGTAATAAGAACAATTCTAACTATCATTAAACAGATATGTTAATGCTAGAACTAGAAAATTTCAATTATACCTCTAGAATGGCCTCTTCATTTGGTAGTTTCTGGCAGAGCTGTGTGACAAACATTCTGAGAAACACGGCCCGATTGGACAGCAATCTGCAGTTGCCACAGGCTTTTGTGAGGATCAACGCCTTTTCCACCTCTCCTACCATCTCCAGATGCTTGACTCTCATTTCCAAAAAGTCTCCACCCTCCAGTCCAAGGTAGGCATTTACTAAATGGGCACAGATGAATAAAAGGTAAACAGACTGCAAACATTTCGTAACACAGAAGATAACATTTTTGTAAAAACGGTGTAAAACAGCTTTTAACTAAAACCCTCGTGTTTCTGATACAGTTAACCTTTGCATGAGATTTTAATCAGGCAAAATTAACGTACTATGTTACAGTGCCTTGCGAAAGTATTTGGCCACCTTGAACTTTTCAACCTTTTGCCACATTTCAGGCTTCAAACAAAGATAAAATTGTAATTTTTTTGTGAAGACTCAACAACAAGTGGGACACAATCAAGAAGTGGAACAAGTGGGGCCAAATACTTTCGCAAGGCACTGTACACCCTAAACATGACAATTTAATAAAAATTAAGTTAGAGGAAGATGCTTTATTCCACTGAACTGAACCCTGACTGGATATCAAAAGCATAAAGCCAAAATTAAACTCACTCTCTTTCACTCAGTTCAATTAACAGGTACATAACATTACATATCCACATCCTTGAATGCTGTTAGTTGTATTACTACTTATTCTTTTATAGCTAGAAAAATCAAAGATGAATTGTTTACATGCACTTAATCTGATAACTGCAGAAATAATAGGATAATAGGATGTTGCAACAGATTTATAAGATTTACATTGATATGCGTTACCCAATGCTCTTATTTTGCCAGGCACTTAAAATATGTATTAATTTTAGGCTCAATTCAGCAGTCTAAATCATTGGCTGAGAATTTGCAAAGATTAGTTGAGTCACCATTTCAGTCACACCCCATTGCCATTGATTGACACATCGCCTTTTCATTGGGAAACAATTAAACGTGGCTTTAAAAGAAAATAAAAAACAAACAAACAAAAAAAACCACCATTCAGAATTACGGCAAAAATAAATGTAGAAATAAACGAAAAATGTAAACATTTTATTACAAAAAATATTTAGAAAATATCAAATTACTCAAACGAGTAGTATTTAACAACAGAATTATATACTTTATATATAATAAAAAGTGTGTATATATAAACTGTTCCTTTATTTTAAAATAAAACAAGAAAGTTATTCATTAATTCATGTATTACTCTATTTTTATATTTATTTATTGTATTTTAAGCACTTTGGTCCTCCATATGTTTGTGCCCACAATGTTTTTTACAGTCCAAACCATTAGAAAATAAAAGTAGTTGAAGCATTGGCATGTGACTGGTACATACATTTCTCTCACTGAATATGTCAAATTATTTTATTTCAACAGCCCTAATTAGCTAGAAAAAAAAAACAAAACCAAATCGCAAAACTCAACATACCAGACATGTTCTTGATAAGCAATATGTGAATTAAAGCAGGGAAACTTAAACTACACCATATAGCTGTAAATATTAGTACTGTGACTAAACAACAGGAAGCTGCTGACCCTCATCTTCTTCAATAGGCTGCTTGGTGAGGAGCGCGACAAGGGTGTGGTTACTCCAAGCTCCGCCTTCTCCTGTGATCTGTACCAAAGCCTGCAGGTCTGTGCTTCCATACTCCAACATGGCTTCATGTGCTGCCTGCAAAGATGTAAAATGATTGAATGTTGGAGTGCTTCTGCAAAGAATGTGGGTGGAAAAAGAGGATCCGAATCTCACCTGAACACAGCCATGAAATTGCAGCCAGGCTTCAAGAGGAATCTCGTTCTGAGGTACTGAGAGTAGCAGTTCAAAACAGCTCCTAATAGAAGTAAAACAAAAAAAAAAGAGCACTTGGATAATGCTGTAAAAGAGAAAGCATTAGAGAAGAGAGTTTCAAGTAAGCACAAACACATTCAAGTAAAATATAACCATTCAACTCGTAAATCGAAGACTTTAATATATATTGTCAAGCACAGCAGAACCTAAACATTTAAATACGACCACAAACATGGTTTTCTCTTACTACAGTTCTCAGCGTTTATCTCATCTATCAGCCAACGCCCTCATACACTGCCCCTCCAATTACGGTTGGCAAAATCATTAATATAGCACATTTTATCATTTTATCAAGTAAAGTGGAAGCTCTGAATTCAAACTCAAGTGGTTCCAGAAGTTCTTTCAAATTCCAATTTGTTCAAAGTCGGAATTAAGTTTCCCCATAAGAAGTAAAGTACATAGGATTAATCCGTTTCCCGACACCCAAATGCCTGGTTTTTACGCCTATATTTTTACGTATTCAATGGTTAAAAGCATGAACAAAGCAAAGGAATGTAATACAATGCATGACATTAATAAAGACATGAAATAAGTAAAAATAAAGTTAAACCTTGCAGCCACTGAGGCAAATGAAGTTTTGGCAAGCTTTAATTGGAATGCAGCACAAAGAATGATGGTGTGTCTGAAATTGCATGCAAAGGCTGATTTGACTGACACACACACACACACACACACACACACACACACACAGACACACACACACAGACACACACACACAGACACACACACACAATAATATACATAATACGCTTAATATGTTCTACTTTTTCTTTTGGGCTTTATAGGGATTGGAATGCCTTAATGGTGCATTATTGCCACTGACTAGTGGTTGGAATATAGCACCACTGAGCGTTCTATTTAGGGTGCTGATGTTCAAAGTTAGAATTACTGTTCAAATTTGAGGGCACCAAAAAAAAAAAAAAAGTCAAGAGACACTGTATAGACCATCTTGTGATTTAATGAATAGTAAAAATGAATAAAGTTGAAAAACAAAAATGGCTGTTGAAACCGCAACTTTTTCCTCAATAGCTTTCCCTGCAATCATCATTCCTGTTTCGTGATTCCCTATGTCACGGACTGCCAACTGAGTATCGTAAATATATTTTACCAGAGAAAATTCAGAAATCAAAATACATTACAGTTTCTATATGTTTACCAAATATCTCAAGTGGGGCCATCAGGAAATGTGGAGAACCTGTAATTAGTTACAGCCACGTTAGACACAGCGAGGTATATAAAAAAAAGTTAGCATTTTAAGAGAGCACTGATAAGATCGGCACGTGGCATCAGAATCTATATCGGAGAATCTCTTAAGATGGTTAAAATCCCTTAGTAATTATTCATGATCTGAAACACTGCTATCCCATGGTAGAAATACTCACAGTGCAAGTCTTTTCAGCACAAGGGCTACACTGGATGAAATGGCTGTGAGGTGTGGCCTAGCCAGTGCAAAACAGTTGATGGACAGACAGTAGACCTCCAGCAGTGTGAGACCGTGTTCTTGTGAATTCCGGCTCCCAGCGTAGTGCATCAAAGCCTTAAAAATGAACATCACAAGACATCACAATTGTCAAGATCATAAACATTTTATTTAAACTGTAATGTGTGTGATATTAAGTGTTGGGTACGAGTTCTAGATGTGGGCTGATCATTTGAATTATGCCTGTGTCAACTGCAGCAGAAATTCTTTTGAATAAGATTATACTTGACTTTATTAGGTATAACTGTTCAACTGCTTGTTAATGGAAGTATCCCATCAGTCAATCGCTGTACTCAAATGGCCTTCACAGTCCCCAGACCGCAACCCCACAGAGCACCTTTGGGATGTGATGTAACAGGACATTCACATCATGAATATGCAGCCAACAAATCTGCAGCAACAGTGTCATGTGACCTTTTTGAATCTATGACAGTTATAGCAGGTTTGGTACTAGCAAGGTGTATCTAATAAAGCTGTCAGTGAGTGTATTTTATAATAGTGATCAGCAGTTTATCCTGTATAGTTGGTTGTATACTGATGAACATCCATCAATATCAACATCCAGCATATTAAAGGAAGTAATAAGATGCCTGTTCACTAAAATTTTCTTAAAATGAATTAGCTACTTCAGCTTCAGGCAAACCATTTGTGAACATCCCATATGCAACTCTTCTGCAGCTGCCTGATATACATTTAACGGACTAGCCAAAAATAACACATCAGCCTCAGTGGGTGGAAAATCAGCAAGCCACATTTCCTCTACCAATAACAGTTGCACAAAACAATCTGCATAACAAAGGCTGTTACTGGAGCACTACAGTGAATACTGCAGCACCCAAATGGAGCCATCTGAAACACAGAATCTTAAGGCAAACCATCCATCGTTTACGTTAAAGTTAGTGATGCATGATATATTGGTGGCCGATATATTATTTGCAGATATATGGAATTTTTTCAGTTATCGCCAAATATTGGAATTTTAGCCGATATGCCAACCGATATTTCCGCGGTTTTTTTTTCTTGCTTTGTGCATGCGCACTGGTGCATGAACGTTTACGCTCCTGTGCTAGAGTGAACGTGTCTGCTGTGTGTAAGTTTTTCACAGCGTGTCCATTGGGAGAAAGCTAGTGGTTAATTTTAAGCACTCCCATATTGCTAGCTCCCATCTCAAAGTAGAGCAAAAACATACCAAAATTTCAATAAGATATCCCCTTAATGTGGAACGGCACATTTTACATGAATAGCAGCTTGTTGGAACAGAAGCGAGCGCTTACTGTGTATGCAGTAGATTACGAGATACAGCCTAGTCTATCACTGAATCAGTTGATGCTTATTGAAAACATGGTGACTCTTCTTGAACCATTAGAGCATTTGACATGAGATCACCATCAATAGCGGTATCATCTGATGTGATCTCCTCGATCGAGACACAAACGTCTGTTAAACACTAAAATCTGACCATCGAGTCAAAACAGCCAAGGACTCTTTACTGCTGGCAGTAAATCAGTGATTCTGCCACACTGCTACAGAGCTATTTTGACTTGGAAACAAAAAACGCAATAGAAAAGTTGCGAGAACAGGTAGAACCGATCGACTGACCAATCTCAGTAACGATAACGCTGTTCCTGGAAGCAGCGACTCTGCCAGTGACACAGTACAGGCATCACAAGGCAAAAGATCCAGCTCAGATGGGAATTCCCTGCTGGATATGCATGCTGAAATTAGTCATGAAAACACTGCATTTGAAGAAGAACAAAGTCCGACTGTACAGGTCTGCATACTTGATTAACGTCAGCCCATTCCATAGGATTTCAACCACACAGATACCGAACCTGGAATTTAAATCCATAGCCGACTCCATCGCCCAGTAAACAAGCATATACAATGTGATTTTGCTTCAACAGACTTACTGTAAAACTGAATATAAATTTGCTTTGGTTTCCCTGTGTTCCTCTTAGTTTTCTCTATGAAAAAAGCAGCAAGAAAATATCAGCCCCTCCAACCAGTGTTGATAATGAACATTTATGTATGGACTAGTGAACCTCTTATAACTTATACTTTCTGTATTTACAGGTTTTTAATATCGGTATCGGCCACAAGAATGTGCTAATTATCAGTTATCGTATCGGCCCAGAAAATTCAATATCGGTGCATCCCTAGTTAACGTAGTCCTCTGACTGAAAGATATCCTTCAAAAGCTTTCTCAGTTGTTAGAGTGCACTACAAAGAGTCCTTTCACACAGCTGTGTAGGGTTGGGCATCGTTTGGATTTTAACAATTCCGATTCTCTATTTCGATTCTTTGAGGTGCACATTCACAGTATTAGCAATTGGTAGTCTGTAGCTTTAGCTAGTCTGTTAAAGAGCCAATTTAACACAAAACTATCTTCTCACCATTGAATGCAAATAACATCAATATCATATCTGTTGACAAAGTGAAATTTAAATCCATGGATTTTTAGAAAAAAACGAATTTTGACCAGCTCTGTTCTGAAATGGAAGTTCAGAATGCGCCTTCGGCAGCTTTCATTAAGTCCTTAGTGATGACGTCGGCTAAGGGGGTCATCTGCCATTACAGAGAGATTAGTGAGGCAGATTACAGTGTAAACAAAACGAAACGCCGAATTATTGTGTAGTTGGAGATTGCACAAATGTTGCCAACAGATCTTTGGGAATATAAGCATATACTTTTCCAAAGAATGGTGCCATTAGACGTGCATGGATCAGCGTTGTCCAGCAAACCACCACAAGCCACTTCACTTCAGGTGTGTGTTCTCACTAATTGAAAAATCATTTATTAAACATAATGAAAGCATTTTGATCCCAATATGCTTATAAGCATTTGCTAAAATTCGTAATACTGGCACATTTGCATGCTATGGAGTATGCTATGCTATGGAGCGAATCATATCATTGAGTGCATAGCCAGAACCATACCAAACAGCATGCTATACTCTACTACAGCCAGCTGCAAACTTCTGATTCATGATATATTGAATTAAATTGTTCATGTTTGTAAATCGCTTAAAAATAAATAAATAAAATTAAAAACAAAAACAACAACAAAAAAACCACACAAAAAAAAAACCACATCGCTGGAGCTGCGATCCATTTTGAGAGTGAGACTCACTTTCCTTCTTTACTTTTGCTTCTGACTCCCTGTGTTGATGTCGCACACAAATGAGCCTTGTTCGTGTGTTTCTGGAAAGACCTGTGAATGGCCTACAAAAGTCCATTGTTTAACAATTATAACGTACACTAACCTCCATCCGACTGTATGAAATTATTTGTTATATAAAGAAACAAACGACCATTAGATTATATTCACCAAAACATGTTAAATTTGCCCTTTAAGAATAAGACAATCATAATTTTCCTGAACAAACCGGATTCCATTTGCAATGGGGGGTGGGGCCTTATATCGGTGCCGTGTGTTATTTTGGAGTACTGAACGGGGAATCAAAAGGCTACACTCACCACCGATTTGGACAACTGCCAGTGCTCTGCTGAGGTTTGTATGCACGGCCGCCTTTAACGCATGCATATTTGACCTCATAATACCACAAGTTTTCATTCTCTCCGAGTCCTTTTAACCGCTTTTGCACGGCTTCTGTTGTGGGATTCATGGGAAAACAGCAACTCGCCTTCCCTTGCCGGCAATCACTGAACCAGCAAAATAGCCAAAGAAATAACTTTACCGGTTCACGACAAAATATCCACTGCGAAAATAATAATTCCAGGCAATACAAGATTTAATCACATTCTATAAATTAAATCCACTTTTAGCAAACAGAACATAGAATAAACTCAAATCAAGTATTACAAATTACATGTTTAAACTTGTTAGCTTAAAAAAGGCAAAACTCAAACACATGACAAACGAACATGCATAAAAATGAGTATCCAACCTATTGACAACAAGCTAGACAAATATTTAACAATTAGAACTTACCACGTAGGGTTATAATATGTGAATATTTAGGTAGTTATTTAATTTGAGTAAGAAATGTGTTCAGATCTCTAGCTTAATTGCAAGGGACTAGCTTGCACTCTCTCCCTTCCTCCCTCCCATATAACATTCTCTCTCTGAAGGAACGGAGAGCCCCCTAGAGGACGGAGTGACTCCAACAAATACAAACCCAGGAAACAAACTAGTGCGGGCATTTAGGAACTGAAAAAAAGAATCTAAATTCAAACATCATCTTAACGGTTCTGGAACCGGACGTTAGGAACCGGTTCTCGGTGCCCAACCCTACAGGTGTGTGATTAATACATTGCTTGGCTAGACATTGGTGGCAGTCATTACATCATCAATAAATGCAAGTTTACATTGAAATTTTGGACACATCTATTCCATCAGTTGAAAATATTTATGATGGTGATAACTTCATTGTTGAAGATGATAATGCAGGTTGCCATTGGGCAAAAATGAGAAAACTTTGCTTATAATAATATAAATGTCAATGGCATGGCCTGCAAACAGTCCAGATCTCAATCCAGTTGAAAAGCTCTGTTGGAAATTGAAGGAAATGGTCACTGTCGTTCGTTAAGTCCATGCCTCAAACTTGTTATAAAAGCCAGAGGTGCTACAACAAACTACTAAATGGTGTAATGTTTCTCATGCTTAAATTATTTTTTTAAAACTCTAATTTATCTTAAAAAAAAGCAATTGTGCCTGAGCACAACAAATATTTGTTAATGCCCAAAGTTTGGAAAGGTGATTAATTTTTTTCTACAAAGTCAAGCAATTGAATGAACATCCTCCAAGAGTGGTAATTTCATATTTTTTGCCAGGGGTTGTATGTAGTATTAGCCTTAAGCAGCTAATGAGCTACCAAACCCCTCAGGACAATAGATATGAGGAAATCCCTGATCGAGTACATTCATTTTGCTCCATCTGTTCCACGATGCACTGATTGGACCTCTGAGATCAAAGCAGATGCATCTCGGGTATAAAGTGATTTCCCCCTGTGTCCAGACTCACGCATAGACAAAGGGAATCCTCATCGATAAATTAACACAGAACAGACTGCTGTTCCATGTTTAACCCCCCTGGATATTCTAATGATGGTCTGACATCTCTATTCCTTTATGACACTTGTATTCACAGGCCTGAAAACCAGACTTAATGAGCATGAGATCCAGTAGTATCTGAACCAAGCAAGATTAATTACTTGGATTTAAGTTGTACATAAAGATCAGAAGGCGCATGTAGGCCTCTGACATGCAACAATTATTGTGGAAGTCATTAATTCGATAATATTTTATGCAAAGAACTGCTAATAATACAAGGCTCCAACAGAATTAGCTTGGCGGGATTCCCCAAGAAAACTCAGGAAACAAATGAGGCAGATAAACAGAACGCATTCAGTTAGATCTGGAGTTGGCATGACATCTTTCTCCTAGCCAAGGACCCAACTCATCCCAGCACTCTACCTACATGTTGAATAATTCCGGGAGCGCTCGCGGAGATTCACGTGACGACGGAGACAACGCGAACAACGGCGTTTGATACTTTTAATAGCCATTTTTAATTTCTAATCGCCGGAACTACCTTGAACTTCGGTCTACGCACTACCCGCCAGCTAAATAGTCTGTGTGTAAACAGGGCTTTAGAGTTTCTCCACTGTTTATAACCTCCTACAGTAATGTGACAATTACTAATGGGATTCACGTGGGTCTAAAACGTCTCACACATCTGCAAAAAAAAAAAAAAATAAAAAAAAAATTATAGTGCATTCAACTAAAGCTCAGACCTCGGAATTTTCAACTTCTGTATAGGAAATTTTAAAGAAAGCAGTTGATTCATTAAGCAAAGCACTGGATCTGGGCACACTTGACAACTGATGGTAATTTTGCCGTTTTGACAAATTTTTTATTGATAGTAAACTGCTATAAATGTATTTATATCTAGTCTATAGTAAAGGATTTATCTGGTTGTTCTTTGTACAAAACAGAATCAAGTTCCACAATTAATATTGTGTTGAATGCTATCAAAATCATGAACAAACTCCGAATACATGTAAAAGGGCAAAATAACGTTAGTTCAATACACATTTATAGAGATAGCCAATTGACATGACGGAAAATTCCGACTACTTCCGATTATCACGCACTCGGCTCAGTCCGTTAGTGATGTCATTATCAGACTCTCGTAACAAATGGCCGACAGCTCTTCAGATGAATCTTGCTCAGAGTTTGACTTCTACAAGAAGAGAAACGTCCCTACAGATTCAAGCCAAAAATTGAACGAATGGCTGTCCAGGACACATCTAGAGCTCCCAGTCTGACAATGACATCACACCGGTTCACTTCCCAATGATTATCGAGAATCAATGAAAATGGGCCTGACCTGCGAGTGTCCCTTACGTATGTATGTATGACCTGATTTTTATCTACCTTAGTCCCAGCACACCTGAATCAACTAATCAGCTCATTAACAAACCCTCTCAGAGCTGCAGGGGCTGTGTTAAAGCAGAAACGTGCCTCTAGGACCAGGGTTGGGAAACACTGCAATAGCAAACTGAAGTCTGCAATTTATTGCCTCGGTGGCACTGCAAACCCAAAACCTGGAACAGACGGTTTAAACTCACTTCTGTTATTTCCATTTTCAGTTTCTTAGCTCACACAGGCTCTTCAGCACTTTAATACGTTACAAAACATATCTGCTCAATAACGGTTTGTGTTAAGCAAAGATAAGAGGAATCCGTAGGGTGCAAAGTCAGCTCTTTGTAGCACTTGCGCATACATTTGGACTGGGTTGCAAAACTTTTATATTTTAAAATTTGACACTGCGAGAAAATAACGTGCCTATCAAAGATTCTAGGAACCAAAGGGGACAAATGACAAAGCCTTGGCACACATCAGCAGCTGTATGAGAAGTTATGGCTGCACTAAAACTTAACCGCTAACTGCCTAGATTTATGAGAAACACTCAGAGTTTATACATTGTCACAAATCAGGCTTGTGTGTCTGTCTAGTCCATGTCACCGATTCCAAACTGTGAATGTAAGCAAAGTCTTTTTTTAAAAACCTGAAAGAATTCAACAAAACGTACCAAAATGAATCACCGTGCTTCCCTACAATTTTCTCATCATCAATTCTACATGTTGTATCGTTGAAATCGGTGCAAACAATATATCAGTGCTTCTTGCAAGATCTAACAGAACATAAAAGATTAGATTTAATTAGCATTTCCAGCAGGTGGGGAATCCTCAACAAATCACAGCATGGCGGAAAACAGTGGTTTCAATCATTGAATCACTTCCCTGGCTTGGTTTTGACCACAACCAAAGGCTTTTACCAGAGCTCTTGTAAAACTGACAACAGTGGTTTTTGAAGCCAACAAACCAATTTACTTTAAGAGATTTCACTGTTGGAGAAATTTCCAGTGTCAGAAACAAATCTCGAGAGTCTTGCCCTTTTGTCTTGAGACTCCTATAAAATTAGTCGTGTTTAATATTATCATAAGTCTTGGCTCGTGCAAATAGTGACAAACACTGTCGATGACCAAGTGAGATCAACAGAATAGAGCTGCACAATTTGATGACAAATTAATATTACAATTTGCGATATAATAAACATACGGTAACATGGTACGCTTTCTTAGTTATGGAAAGGAATATCCAGAGACTACTTATTGTTAAACTTTTAGCAGCCTACAAACACAGGACTAAAAAAAGATAGCTCTTTTTAAAAAATAACTTTTTCCCCCAAAATAGGAGTTTTCTGCAAGCTGTTTTCCCAAAAGGTAGAATGATAACTAAATATAACTTGTCACTGATATAATCTGTATGACCAAACAAACAAGGACAAAACAAAAAAGAAGGCATGCTTTGTGCAGTAGCTTTAAAAAAATTAACTGGATAATATAAAAAGTGATGTTTTAGATTGATTCCAATCCAAAACCTGTGGTTAATTAAAAAAAAATATATTACATTTCATTGGATCTTCTCCATGATCTACACTGGGCCTTTAAATATTGAGTCCAGCAGCCACAGCTTCTCTGTACTGTTCCACTGGATCCAATGTGCTTAAGGCTGATGCTGGTGTCACTTTGTGGGGGCTATACTTAAACTGGCCAAAGATTTTTTGGGGCTTTTGGAGGAGGTGGATTTTCCACATCCAGGCTATCCATTTCTGTTCCTGTGGTGCATTGTGATTTACGCTGCTGGGGGTGAATTTCCTAGAAATCCTGGCGTGGGCCCAAATTCCAGAAACTCCAGATCCTGCCATAAGCGTGGTAGGAGTCACACCTTATGGTCTGCTGAGACTTTCTTGGACAAAGTGAATCATTAAATGCTTCCTCAAATAGTTCTGCCAGCACTAATATACTGATATATCATAAAAATATATAATGATATAAAAGATATAATGATATAAAAACCAAGCAGACATGAGGCCTTTACTAGTGTCTAATTACTGGTAGTTTATACTTAAAGCAGGACACAAATTAGAAGCACAAACTTGCGACTAAAGCAAGAAAACAGCAGGTGGGGTGCATCAACACTACACCTCAGAGGAATTGTCCTCCAGGGACATCAGAGAGATGCCGAACAAAGAAGGGACATTATCTGAAGAACAGGGTTCTGGAAAACTACCAGTACCAAGGATTTTGTCCACTAGGCTACTGGAATACTGCACAATTGATTGTTGCTCAGCATCCAAATTGAACGTAGAGATTCCTGAAGAGGACAGCATTGTATTTGCAAAAACTCTGACCACTTACGCCCTGATCATACTGACTGCATTGTTATTGTGCAGTGGTGACGATGCTGATGGTCTGACAGTTTCATCCAATGAGAAATTTCAGACTGTTGTATGTAAAACAATGCCTTACAGCATGTGTGTCAAACTCAAGGCCCGCGGGCCACATCTGGCCCAGCGTGTAATTATATCCGGCCCGCAAGATCATTTTATATATTATTGTTATTAATGGCTGGGCGATATGAAGCGCTGGTAATGCAATAAGTTACAGATCCCATAATGCAGCGCTTCAGCTGCCTTACCGAACACTTCCCATGTTAATCAAGTCTAGCTTATGATGCTGTAAGTTATTGCGAAGCTAGACCTCACAATGCCGAAGAGAAAAGTTGATTCTGAATACAGAGCCTTTAAAAACCGATGGGAGGCTGAGTATATGTTTACTGACATTACCGGTAAACCTATGTGTCTCATTTGTGGAGCTAATGTGGTTGTAATTAAAGAATTTAATCGAAGACTTCACTATGAGACAAAACATCAGGATAACCTGAAAGACCTGAATGCAGAGTAGAAGATCCAGAAAACAGAAGAGTTAAAGAATCTGACACTTCAGCAGACGTGTCTTTTGGGATAGCGAAAATTTTAATTTATATTTTATATAAAATGACAAGTGTAAAGAAATTTGAACGTTTGTTCTTTTAACGTTTACTTTATTTCTAATTTAGACAGGATATATTTTTAAGGAGAGCAAAATAAGTTATTTAAGGTTTGAGTTGATTTATTACTAGGGCTGGGCACGTTAACGCGTTAATCGCGCGTTAACTCATTGATGAATTAACGCCGACAATTATTTTAACGCGCGTTA
>JAVSBU010000145.1:9576116-9586243 GCA_033118015.1 Loricariichthys derbyi | reverse complement strand
ATTTTCCACCATAATTTACAAATAAATTCTTTAAAAATCCTACAATGTGATTTCCTGGATTTTTTTATTCATTTTGTATCTCATAGTTGAAGTGTACCTATGATGACCTCTCTCATCCTTCGAAGTAGGAGAACTTCCACATTCAGTGGGTGACAATACTTTCTGACCCACTGTACAGCTTGATAGTGAGAGCCAATTACTGAAACCAGCATTTCTGGAGGACTTTTGGGCCTACAAGTGTGACGTTCAAGTGGTGTTGTTAAGGGGGTCTGTCAAGAAACTGGTGCGCACTTTTGCCAGCAGTGAGTAAATTCTGGGAAATGCTCCAGAGTGGCCAAAGGAGAGGCCACTCAGGGAATCGTCCCCTGCTGAAGAAACTTTTGGACCATGAGATGGACTGGCATTGCATCACGGACATGTTTACACCTGGCTACGTCAGCTAACCTAATACATGTCTTGGAGGAAATCACTGCAGTCACAGAGCTCATCAAGACTCGAACCTAGGTCACTGCAGCTGCAACTCAAGCCAAATTTATTTCTATAGCTCTCTTTACAATGGAGCATTGTCTCAAAGCAGTGTTACAATATTAGATAATCTCCTAACAAGTAAAGCCAATCACAAATGAAGCAAAACTTGGTTAACAGTAGCAAGAAAAATTTCCTTAAACTTTGTAAGGAAGACATTTTAGGAGGACCAAGACAAGGAGACAGGTATGTTGTAGATCAGTGGTCATGGTATCTGTATCATTAGAATCAAATAATTATGACAGTACTATATATCTTTATTTTTTCCAACCAGTTTTCACCAGTTTAATCATGCTCAGTTATCCACTCATTGCTCCTCCATGTTCCATCCTCCCTGTGTGCCACTCTAAGACTATCACCAGGGAGACCTGGGTTCGAATCCTGGCAGTGCCATTCGGCCAAGTCGGGTGTCACATGCAGATACAGTTAATTATGTCTGAGGGAGAGGAGGTTGGTCGGTGGAATGTTCCATGGGTGAACACATGTTCAGCACCTGTGAACTGTTTTCTCATGGGATAGGCACTGGAGCTACCATAACCCTAACCAGGAGTCTGTTAAGATTTAAAAAAAAAAAAAAAAGTTGTTTTTGGGGAAGTAGGAGGAAACCAGCGCACAGAGACACTGGGGAGAACGTACCAAACTGCAGACAGTGATTCACTGGTTTCTTTTTTCTAGGGCGAGTTTGACCATATTGCATTTTTGCCTGCAAGCCAGATGCGAAAGGCTTTTCTGCACTTTTTCTATCGCCACTGTTTATTTTAATTATAATTAAAAAATAACTGGAAAAAAGAAATACCACAAAACACATGACCTAGCGGTGCTCAAACCTTGACTTATACAAAGGGTCAGCAAGCTCTGTTTTCTGTGCCAGGTTTAAGAGCAACAGCGCCCTCTAGGCTGAGTAGGGGGTGTTGTATTAACCTGAATAATCTTTGGTGCAACGCATTGCAGCGTGAATTTGCGCGACCTCTGTTGGCAGCATGGGGTAACGCAGCGGGACTACACGAGTACGTAACGTGTGTGAGAGAGCAAGAGTGAGAGAGAGAGAGAGAGAGAGAGCGCGCGGGGCGGGGAGGCGACAATCTGCTACCGTGCCGCCCGAACTCAAACTGTAACCATCGCTTAGCTACACGGAAACGCCAGCGCAGGATCAGCGCCGTCCTTCTCTGTGCAGGTATTTAGTGCTTAAACCGCAGAGGTTTTCGGGAGGGCGTCGGGCGCGTTCGGGACGGTCGCTCTGCAGCGTGCACGCTGTGTTTTTCCAGGGTTTCCGTCAGCTTTTTCGAATGCAGACGGTCCGCTGGAAACGTAGTACGTCATTAAAATGGCGCCAAAAGATTAAGTTCGGAGGGGCGAGAAAATACAGTTGCACGCACAAATCAGCGTAGTGTGACCCCGTCTTTGGGCTCGCGTGCGATTTTTCCCCTTCTCTTAAGAGTTGAGGCACGACGCGCTTTGGACGGTTCGAGTGCAGCCGAGCAGCGCCTTGATGTTCGTGCGCGTCCCTGTGCCAACTCGGATATGCCGTAGATGTGAAGATGCGCGCTCCCGTCAGCCGTCACTCATCTGCTAACAACAGCGCACCGAGTTCAGCTCAAAACTTTGGGATAATTCGGCCCTTTTCGGCGTCTGCTTTAACCCACGAGCTCGCTTCGGGAGGATTCGTCTTAGCTCGCCTCCTTTATTCGGTTCCCTTTCTTGCTGTGAACGTTCAAACATCGCTCTGCTAACGTTATTTACATCCTTTTCACTTCAGATAATTTGTTTACCAGACACACGCTGAATTCGGGCTTCGCTTCGTTCCGCTTTCGCGGCGTCGCTCAACCTTCCTGCTTGTGTTAAACCATTTAAAGCGGACTGTTTGTGCACGTTTTGCTGAAGTAGAGCAACATTCCTAATTAATGTCGCTGTTTATTATGACCCGGCATTAGCACAGCCAGCTATGCCGTGTCAGGGAGGCGCGGCCTTTAGGCTCTCCGGCCGCGTCCCAAACGGTGTAGGAGCGTGCTAAATAGTGCGGACCGCAGCGTTAGCTCGAATATTAATCAGCCACCCTACGTAGTGCAACAGTGTGCGGTTTGGTATTCAGCCCGCGCTCGTAGCTGTTTTTAACCCCCCGAACCCATCTATCGCCGTTCGTTTAACCGTATTCCCTCCCCGAACGTGTTTACAGCTAAACGCCGCGCTCACACGCCACAGCGAGGGATATCCGCTTCCCAGGCTGCAATGGAAAATGTTTGTGACTCGTTTGATCCAGTACGTGTGCTGGTTTGTAAACACTGGACTAGGGAGCGCGCAGCGTGAGCGTGCGTGTGTACACTAGTCCGAACGGCCGTGACGTCACCGTGACGACGCTTCTAGATGCGTTGCTCATCCAAGCCGCTGCAGCCATTGGCAGGAGCTGAGGCCGGTCACGTGACCCGGTCAAAGCGCTCCCCGCGAAGTCTTTATTGCGTAGCTACAATAAAGAATAACGGAAAGGGTGCGTGATAATTGTTAATGCTGTTAATTAGATGAACAACCCAAATCTGAAATGTGCGTCTAAGAGAAAGTACTTTATATTGAACTAGGAGTTAAAATATTCTGTATGCATGTATGTTTGTGATGAACATAATGTTATTATAATGAATAGAGAATTTTTAACACAGACTATTTTGTTTGTGTGTTTCTAGACATTTTATTATAATTATTAGCTAAAGATCCAAAATCTGATTTGTATGAATTTGTATTGTGTGTGTACATATACCTTGTCTTGGTGTATTTGTGAGTACTAAACGTCCTTCCAATGATGGGAAAACCTGGCAGCTTTGACTCTTTATCGTAGGCAGCGTCACAGGAAAGCCGGTGACACAGGGCACAAGGCAGGACTGACACCAATCCAGGGCACACTAGAGGCACTTTAGAAACGCCAGTTGACCTAACACGTCTTTGGAACGTGGGAGGAAACCGGAGTACCTGGATAAAACCCACAAAAGGGGGGCCTGGGGTTGGGATTGAACTGGGGATCTCAGAACTGTGAGGCAGCAGTGCTAACTACTGTACCTCTTTTATTTTTTTTTTTAATTACACAAAACTGCAGCTTTGATGTGAAAAGCCAAACAATTTGTCTTGCATTATTGAGGTAAGTGTAGGATTAATTCACTACACCTAATTCAAATGAAAGTCCTCACAAGTATAGTCTAATTATTATTAGTAGTTATTAACCTTTTTTTCCCCAAGCATTTTTAGTTCACATCTTTGGTTATATCAAGGAGCAATTGTTTAATACAGCATAGTTATTCTTAAGCTTATCAGTGAGCATGTGTGTGTTCATGTGCATGTTTACCATTTGTTCAATTATTGAATTGCAGGAGCATCACTGTACTGGCTTAACGAAATCTGGTTGTTGTTTTTTTTATCACCACAGCAAAACTGCTAGTTCTCTGAGGAAATTGGAAACGGCTGCTGCTGACCATGAAGCGAAGCCGTGTTCCCAGCACCAGCGAGGAGTCTGATAATGGAAGTAGGTGCTTTCTCTTTTAATTTTCACATTTCTCTTTCTTGGTTTCTCTCTTGAAATGTCCTCTAGGTTTCTGACAAGGCAAATTATCACTGCAACTAATGAGTTTATCTTAACAATGTAGTCCTTAATTAAACAGCAGGTGTAGAGGAGCTGTGCACTTCAATAGATACAGTTTAGAGAAATGTAATTTTTGTAACAGCATCACAGAAGCCTGTATTAAGTAAGCAAACTTTATTTATGTAGCACTTTTAAGTGCTTCACGATAAAAGTAATAATAATAAAAATAAATTACACTCATAAGACTGTAGATAAATGACGTAAACACATTACCTTTGATCACATCTCATAAAAGCCAGGGAATAAAAGTGGGTCTCTAGGCGTCTCTTAAAAGGATGAGGAGTCAGAGTCTGAGATTTCGAAGAGAAGACGGTTCCACAGTTTAGATGCACAAACAGCAAATGCACAAGCTGCCTTTCACTTCACTTTAGTTCTTGGAACAGCAAGTAGCCCTTGATTAGAGGATCTCAGTGACCTGGAACTTCAATGAGAAATTTATTCAGGTGCTTCACCATGAAAAGCCTTAAAAGTTAGAGCTCGTACTTTAAAGCCGGAATTCCATTGGTAGCCAGTGAAGAGAAGTCACAGCTGATAAAAGCCTGTTATATAAGTCAAAACATGATGAGATGTATCTTTGCAATATTTCTTAATTGGAGTTTGGGGGAACAAAAACGGAGGATTTAGCTAAATGTAGGGGGGTTGGTTTATAAAGTGTCGTGTTGTTCGGATCAAGCGAATGCTTTATGAGCTTACATTTCTAGCTGGTCTGTAATAGTGTCACATCTATGTTTGTATGTGCAAGTATGCACCGTTTATGTCCATCCGATCACCGTCGGTTTGCTTTAATATCTCAAGAATTGTAATAGGAAATAAATCCGTCTTGTATACATCCAATTCACGGCTGAATGACATAAAACTAGTATGAACCTTTGCCCACCTATTGACAGAAAAGAGAATCGCAGTCTCGGAGGCTGAAAAGAACAACGTCCTTTAGTGTTTGTTCGTGGTAGTAATGTCTATACTACCGTATACCGGTTCCGTGACCAAGTTTGTTAGTAGAAAAGTTCTTTGGTTGAAAGCATTTTTCAGGCAGTAATGTATTGTTAAAACAATAATGCGTTCTAACCCACCCCGAAAGTCACCCCTTTTGCCTTATGACTATGTTTAAAACACCATAAAACGAGTAAAAAGTACTCACAGAAAACCATAACAATAGATAACAATTAAAAAAAAACTTTTACCTTGAAAGACGTGATGACTTGCTGGAGGACGACAGGAGGTGGGAGGCAGTGAGAGAGAGAGTCAGCTGATGTTTGTTGGTTATCTTTTAACACCCCAAAGTCAGTATGTCAGAACGTATTTTATTGACATAAAATAGAATCACTCATGCATACATTCGCTCTCTTTAACAATCTCTTATTCTACTGCATTCTGTTGTCCACACTTATATTGTCTGAGTGCCACCTAGTGGCACTACTATAATAATATAGTATAAACCAACTCAGTCAGCTGATTCAGTCAACTGAGACGCCCTGAGAGACTCGCACACGAGTCATGAGTAATAGCGGCAATCGGCCGGGAAATTTTCCAGCTGCGGGCTTGGGTTCGTTCGTTGAAATTGGTTTGTTGGTAGAAGCAAAAATATATCGAACATCTGGTTAGTTTCTTGAAAGGTTTGCTATAGGCATTTGTATCTAGAGGTTCCACTGTATTGTCTTTTAATTAATATCATTGTTTAAAATAAAACACTATGTGCAAAAAGTATCTAATGTATCTTAATGTGGACGTTAATATTACTTAAGGGCATATTTAAAAGCACCAAGCCTGGGAACCTCCACGTTATAGATTATTGAATTTTCCAGTCTATTTCGACTTTCAGCCCCTATGGTACCTTTTGAATTTTGCACAGTGGTAGCCTGTGGAAAAACACTGTACTATGGACTAGGAGGCCAAGGCTTCAAGTCCCACCTATGCCAAGCTACCACTGTTGGGTCCCTGATTGAAGGCCTTAACCTGCAGTTGCTTGGAGTGAAGGGAAGACCATATTAATTTTAAGTCACCCTGAATAAGGACGTCTGCTAAATGACAAATGTAAATGCATGTGCTTATCTGAACTCATCATCCAAACCCCCCTCTATAACAGAGTATTAGTATAGTTAGCATAGTTGTTTAGATACTTTCACATAGTATTTTATTTTGAACAACACTGTTAATTAAAATGCAGTATTAAAACCATACGTACCAGACAGTTTTGCATCTTTTATAAAAGCTTTAAACCATTACCCAAAACAAAAGTAGAAAGATACCATGTTATTCAATGACTTTCAGGACTCTCTCTTCTGTCAACAGGGGTTCGGTTGTACAATCATTCTGTCATTCAGACGTGAAGTAGAGCTATATAAGACAGATTATTGCCTATTATTATAACTCTGTTAAGGTGGTTGATCAGGTGGACGTAAAATGGCTCATACCTGTACTCCCTGCTTTCCTTCTGTCAATTAGTATTTTTTCATTCAGAGCCTTCTGGACAGATTTGGTGGGATTTCTGGGCAGTTTGGGTCTCGTATGAACAGTCAGTCGTGCCTCAGGATGATGAAGTCAGTCAGTGGGTTACAAAACATGGGAGTAAACATTTGGTCAGAAGTTCCTGGATATTTCTAAATTGAAAGAAAGAAAATGATTTAAGATAAACATTAGACCTGGTTAAGCATTATGGGTCTTATCTGCCTGGCTGAGCCTGGATAGTCTCTGATGATTCATGTGTTGTTTTTCTTGGTTCTTTTGTCTAGGTAATTGCACATCATGGTCTCAGATGTCGAACTCCCATCATAGGAGGCGAGATGGGAAGAGACCGTCAGAGGTGAAAACAAACAAACAAACCAAAAAAAAAAAACCATACATATACTGATGGTTCACACTTGAGGCAGTTCCATTCATGTACTGAGCTAGAACCAGTCTGGAACCGTTGATTGTAGACATGATTGATGTTCTTAAAATAAAGCAGCACCTTAACCACTTTCTCCCATTTGGACTTTGAGCTGGACTAGTTTGATTCGTCTCTTTCTCCTTCTCATATTCACATTTTCTCTCACCCCCAGGTGTTCAGGACGGACCTTATCACAGCGATGAAGCTCCACGACTCATACCAGCTGAATCCAGAGGATTATTATGTGCTTTCTGACCCCTGGAGGCAGGAATGGGAAAAGGGCGTTCAGGTTCCTGTGAGCCCCGAGTCTATCCCCAAACCCACAGTTCGGTATGGCTCAACAAACCACACAAACTGTATGGACAAAAGTATTGGGACACCCACACATTACACCTACAGGAGATTTTAAGGCATAAGAGTTGGTCCCCCATTGCAGCTGAGCTTCCACTCTTCTCTGAAGTTTTTATACAACATTGTGGACTGTGTGTGGGGAATTTTTGCCCATTCATCCAGAATGGCATTTGTGAGATCAGACACCGGTGTAGGACGCGAAGGCCTAGGTTTATTCTAGGTCATCCCAATGTTTGATGGGCTTGAGGTCAGGGTTCTATGTCAATTTCTTTCACACCAAACTCAGCCAGCCATGACTGGGGCACGGTTGTGCAAGAACAGAAAAGGGACTTCCCCAAACAGTTGGACGTATACGATCGACGGCAATATCTTGGTATGCTGAAGCATTAAGATTTTCTTTCACTGGAACGAAGGGGACTTGACCCCTGAAAAACTGCCCCATAGCTTTGGCCCTCCTCCACCAGACTTTACAGTTGGCACAGTCAAACATGTGACATTAACCAAACCCAGACTCGTCAATCAGGCTGCTAGATGGAAACATGATTAGTAACTCCACAGAACGTGGTTCCTGTGCTCCATTATCCAGCGGTGGTGTGCTTTACACCACTGCATCTGACGCTTTGCATTTTGCTTGGTGATGTAAGGCTTTCATGCAGCTGCCTGGCTGGAAAAACATTCCATAAAGCTCACTGTGCATTTTATGTGCTGGTGTTAATACCAGATAAGGTTTGTATTTATGGAGTCAGAAGAGTGTTGGTGACTTTAATGCACTATATGACTTTACATGGCCTGTCACTTCATGGCTGGGTTGCTGTGGTTCCAAAATGCCTCTGATTTCATAGTGATAGGACTCAGTTAATCATGGATCATCTACGAACGAAGAAACTTCACTAATATGACTCGTTGCAGCCGTGGTATCCTAGTACAGCAACACATTCAAATTCAGTGAGCACTTTAAAGACTGCATGTCTAGGTGCTTGATGTTGAGTGAATTCTCTGAGTACGAGTTCTGTCCCAATACTTTTGTCCCTGTAGTGTATATCTGATGTATTATTACCCTGCAGTAGAAACCTTCACAGTCAGCTAAGCTTTCCGAGCCAGCTGTTATTTGAGAGATCTTTTTGCTTGTTTGCATATTCTAACTGTTCTCGCTCTGTGCCAGGTATCATGCCTAAAAATGAGTTAAAGAACGGTATAATTAAATAAACAAGATGCTGGTTTATTTGCTGTACATTTCAGAGCCAGGTGTTGTTTTTCGTGGGTTTTGACAGTATCGTTTACTTTGCCAGCTGTTCCTGATGATATAACTGTTCTCATTAATTTGTGCACATGATGACTAAACCTGAATTAAATAACAAGGCCCAGTAATTGTTCTTGTTTTGCCTGTTTGTCACATGTAGTGTCGTGGCGGAGAAGTCATCCGCCTTACTGTTCACACGACCCAAGAAGTTGATTCGCTCATGGGGTCCGGAGGCCTCGGTGTTGGGGTACGTGGGTATTGGAGCGCTTTCCGAAGGGATGTGCCGTTATGACCTAAATGAAGAAGATGTTGCCTGGCTGGAGTTCGCCAACCGAGAGTTCACGCAGATGGGTGAGATTTTTTTATCTGGATTATTCTAATAGTGTCACTGCATTTATCCAAAGGATAAACCCAGAGCTTCCTCCAGCTCTTACCTCTAGCTTTCTTATCTTGACAAAGAAGGAACATATGGAACATCACACTGGAGGCACATAAGTGATCACTACTTAGATACTCAATAAGACCAGAACAGGTACAGGTATGAGCCTCTAAACATCCGAATTACCTTCTCTGAACCAGGTCATTGACTGATATGGCCGTTGACCAGACAACCCCATAGTCAAATTTTTTTTTTTTACGCTGTTGTAATGTAATGTAAAGGGTATTTTAACAAAAATACGTAAAAGCACCTGAGATACTGCCGAAAACATGAGTGATTGATGAATTATTGAAACGACTGATCAGTTTGTTTGATGGAAGTAAAAAAAATCATTAATAGATAGTATTACAAACAACATTGAAGATGAATGAAACAGAGACTCAACCAGTGAATGTGAAAGTGAATAGGTTAGAGAAAATATACACAACTAAGGGGGGAGGCAAAAAAAGAGTACTACTTACAATAGGACAGGAACATAAACGCCTTTTACAGCTAGTTACAATTTAGTAGCAGAAAGTCACACACAAACACAAGTAGCTTAGACAAAAACAAGTCTCTAAACACATCAACTGAGTTAGAACAGTCTGTAGTACAAACGAGAGCTAACAAGCTAATGACTAACCCAAATGGACTTTTGATCTTAAACTCCCACCTCTGCTTGTGGCCGTAGCATTGATTGGCCTGCCTGAATGTCATGTGACGTGTACCTGTTTGCACTTAGCATAGGTGCCCCAGAAGATAGTCAACGGTAGTATATGTAATAGTAGTGCGATATCTTTTTAAACCAAACAAAGCACAATATTAGATTCTCCAAAAAGGGGCACTGCAGAAAACTTGCCAGGTACGTTTAAACTTGCGAATGTTGAAAGTCAGATCTGTGTGTTTCGTGTGCTCAGGCATGCAGCCGCTGGATGAGAACACCATGGAGCAGCTCATGGAGGAGTTTGAGCGCTGTTGCTACGACAACATGAGCCACGCCATGGAAACCGAGGAAGGGCTTGGGATCGAGTATGACGAGGACGTGGTTTGCGACGTCTGTCAGTCCCCTGATGGCGAGGACGGCAACGAGATGGTGTTCTGTGACAAG
>JAVSBU010000145.1:9553849-9564000 GCA_033118015.1 Loricariichthys derbyi | reverse complement strand
CAAGGCATATCTCATGTGAATACCATCTATTGGCACAAAAGAACGATTTACCATCATGTCCTGTGTTTCTTAATTCTGATTTGTGCACATGTTAACAGTGAGAAAAGTGTATTAGGAATTAACCTGAGGGGAAATTAACCTTAGTGGAGGTTACATCCTTGTAAATGCTTCTATCTGTAGTAGTGACACACACAGGGGTGGCAATGAGGGAGGGCATTAACACCTTGTAAACCACTTTATTTAGCTGATATCACTAATAGTATCAAGGGTTTAAAGGTGCTAGATCAAGGTAGGGAATTTCTTATTAGAAATAATGGGCACAGAGGCCTGGTCATCCTGCCATTTTCAGAAACTTTTTAACATTTTAAGTTTTGAGACATGAAATTATCCCAGATTATACCATTATGATATTTATATGGCTAATTTATAGTGGTGTAACTAATACACTCACAATTCAAAGGTGGTTGCACAGATTTGTGTGGGTTTTTTTAAGTGAAAAAAATGTTTTGGTTTGGGTTTAAAAACCAGGTGGGTTTATATAGCATGGCTTTATTTGCATCAGATCTTGTATTGATCTTAGTCTAGAAATACCTGGAGGTGAAGTGACCCTGAAAGTTTTTTCTGACTCCTCACTGATGATGCCTCGCTTCCATTTTCACCATTTGCAATTTTTTAAAATATGCAGATATTTTTTTTTTCAAATTCTGATTACGTCCCATCACCACCCTCACTTTTCCTTCTTTATGTATTTGTATTTAAGGTGTATCTTCCACCAGGCAGCTGGAGGAGGCCATGTTCTATTTCCGGGCTGCACCCTCCACATCGACTTCACTCCAGCCTCTGAGAGGTCACCTGGCCCAGAACAGCAGCAGCGAGCTCTTGTTGAGGAAGAGCGTGTTGCAGCACGGAGGTCCCAGGCGCGGTCAGAGCGAGGGGGGAGAGTTGCCCAAGGAGTCCAAGACGGATGCTTCCCTTCTGAGCAAGCTGACCGACTCAGAGGAGGCGGAGCGCCCGACGGGGGAGCGGAGGAAGAGGAGGAGGAGCAAGAATTGGGAGCATACTATGGAGAAAGCCAGCACGGGGTCAACGGCCGTGGACAAACTGCCGCAGAACATTATCGCGGATCACAACGGGACGTGCGATAGCAAGGCATCTGAAACGAAAAGTTCTGTCATGGTCTACAACGGTTCTCTCAGGAGAGTGAGTACAAGCCAGCATCAGGGAAAGCCAGCGTCCGAAAAGATGGCCAACGTCAAAAACTGGGGGAGTTTCCGCATCCCGAAACGCAGCGACAGTAGAGGAGCGGAAAGCGAGCAGGAGGCAGAGGGCCGGGACTTTAGTCACTCTCTTCCTGTCAGGTCGCTAGACGTGAGCCCCGCCCCCGCCTCTCCGCCAGTCAGGACTCGGTTAAGGACGGGCACTGAGGGCCGCGACCTCGTTTCGGAGACTGAGCACAGCCAGTCGGAGCAGAAGAAGAGGTGCCACGCACAGCGACTCCGGAGCCACGATCCGGTGACGCAGCGTTACGGCTCAGAGGTTTTGCGCCGCGGTGTCCTCGCGTCGTAACTCAGCGCAGAGAAAACTTTGTGAAGTGACGTGTCAAATTTTGTGTAATCCAAAAAGCAGCACTTACAGGAGCTACGTTTAAGATTTTTTTTTTTTTTAATAATTTTTTTTTTTTTTTAATAATTCATATTTGGTGAAATATTTCATTTTCCCCAATCAGTTTAACCATTATTCCAGACACAAAGCATGGCTCAACCGGACGTAACGCTCATAAAGACTAAACGCTGGTCTGTTTATTGCGCATGCGTCGAATGTTAATCTTAGGTATAGCTCCTCTTAAGCTTCTGTTAACCGGTATTTATTTTCCTGTCATATTGCTCTCTATCCATGCTGCTTCATTCAGTTTTTACTCCTCTTGTTGCTTGCTGCGATCCATAGTGCGTATGACAAGGTCTCGAACGCTGAAAAGCTTATAATCAAAGACAATGGAATTAGTTTAGTTAACGCTGATCATGTTTATTGACGTCTAGGTTTCTGTTGCTTACGGCAGTAACATTGAACACTGGTTTGAATCAAGTGAGGAAACTGATGTGTACAATCGTGACCATCACAGTCGGTACCGTCGCCAGGCCTGAGGACGTCACCGCATGCTTTTCCTTGCACCAATGCGCTTAAAAATGTTTCCACGCTCATTATTTCTGCAAAATTACAGACTAGTCCACCTGTTTCTCTATGTACTTTTAGTCTTTTACTCTGTTCTCTAACTCTCAGGACCCCCCACAGATAGATCATCTACTATTTTTGTGGTGAATTATTCTCAGCGGTGACACTAATGTGGTGGTATGAGTGGATCAGACAGCAGTGCTGCTGGAGTTTATCAGTGCCCACTTCATCAGTCACATCTGCCATATTGCACCACCTTGTGGCCGGTGGCTGGACTTTTTTGGTATGTGGACTATTTTCAGTCCAGCAGTGACTCTGAGGTTGTGAAGAACTCCGGCAGCACTGCTGTATCCAATCATTTATTAACACATCAGTGTCACTGCAGTGCTAAGAATGCAGAATCCCCCACTCTAATAGTACCTGATCTGTGCTGGTTCTGAATATTGGAGAACAAAGTACAGGGGACTAAGTGTGAAGAGAAGATGGACTAGAGTCTGTAGTTGTACAACTACAAAGGAGAACTGGTAAAGGGGATATATTATATATAATAAAGAGATGTGCCCTGGGTTGTAATGCTGTTTCCATCGTACCCTTGTGGAGAAATTGGTTATGAGTAGTGGCCGTCCAGGTGCCCTTGTAGCAAGCACAACGTGGTTAGAGCAATTCCTGAGTGAGCGTTTGTTTTGAACTATGCAGTCATACCCGTATCTCCATGCTGACCAGCGGTTGTAGATGATCTAGCAGCTAGATGAATCCGAGTGGTAGATTGATGGTAGTTTGCAGTCGCCCTGCTTTACTCGAAAAAGTATTGGAATTCCCCTTAGGAAGTCGACCGGCCTGTGTGAACGCAGTATTCAAACATAGCCTTGGCCTGCTTTTATGTGGCTCAGATTAGCTGTAAACGCTTAATTGTTACCCGTAATCTCAGCTCTCCACCCCCTCTTTTATCAGGATAGTTTGCCTAATTAAAGAACTCACCCATGAAATTGTATTTATATTTTAACTTATTTTTTTGGTTTTTTTTTTTTTTTTAATATGTAAGGAGACTATGGCGATTTTGTTTGTTGTCATGGCGTCTTTCTATCCTCAGGTAAATTCTTTACTTTGTGCACTTGTCCTAGTCCCCCACCCCCCCATTCCTCCCAAGCCTAGTTCTAGACTAAAACTAGTTTTCAAGAAACAGCACTGAAAGTGAGTTCGGCAATAGACTGCGATTTGTCTAGAAAAGTGGGGCATAGTACTTGTTTTGTTTGGAAGCATTGCTGAAACACTTGTTCTGTCACATTTGAAATATTCTATACGCTCTCTGGTCTTAAACACAAAAAAGTGTTTATGGTATAGTAATAATAACAACGCGCATTGATTTAATTGATCCTAATTTCTTTTTGCATTGATTCGTTTTTCCGCCAAAGCGTTCTTAACGTTACGATAATCTTATCCATGGGAGAAAAGATTCACGTTAGCCTTGACAATAAGCCCCAGTTTACACGCTCTGGAGGGACTGACCCTATATAATATAGGATTCGTGTAACTGACCAGCACTTCTGCATCTGCACTTGGTTGTTACGTGCAGATTTAATAATGAAATCCTGTTTAAATGTATTAAACAAGTCAAATCAAGTGTCCTAAACTTAACATGGATTCATGTTGCACTAAGTACTAAAGAACGATTTAGAGAAATATCGTGTGCCACAAAATGACTGAAATCATTTGAAGAAAAAAACTTTTTTTTTTCTTGATAAACTTTCAATATAAAATTAGGCTTTACTACTTGTCAGAGTTGCCTTTGGTCAGTACAAAATTAGATTTGCACTTGGATTTTTTTCTTATGTTTGTTTATTTGTTGTTGTTGTTGTTGTTTATGCTAATTGCGAGCAGACTTCTTTGGGGTCTGTGTTGATCTTGTGCCTGTGTGGCTTTGGTTAACATGTTGCACTAGAATAGAGCAATGCAGCGCAGCTTGACTATGTTCTCTAAAAAGTTATTTTTCACATACAAAGAGCCCTTTTATATGAACATGTGCTGCTGTATTTTTTGTTATGCATCTATTTTGTGAATAAACCCCTTTGGGATTAACCGGAGAAGTCTGATTACTGAAATGCAGGTTTTTTCCAGCAGAGGGCGCCATGTCAAAATACAAGTATGCACCATTTAAAATACATCCCACCAACATTAGTTTGCATTAACGTCGGAGGACTTTTATTTCCTGTTATAATTCTTATCTTGTATATATCTGATTCATGTCTGAATGACAGAAATCCAGTATGGGTGAACTCTTGTGACACCTGCTGAAAGAAAAGAGAAGTGCAGTTCTTGAAGGCAGAAAACGTCTTTCATCGTTTTAGTTCTTGGTAAGTGTTTCACTTCATAAAAGATACAAATAAGAATTACTGTGTTGTTCAGTACAGTACTAAATGTTTTCATGTCATGTTAAAATTAGGATTATTGTTTAAAATAAAATACCATGTCCACAGTGTCTTAACTACTTGGTTACTATGGTAATTTCCAGTCAACGTCCCCATTTTACAGAACGTGGCGTGGATGATAAAATGCCGAAACCTGTATTGTATTAATGAACTATCAGTGATGGAGCAAACTAATTATTTTATGGAACGTTGTTTGGAAACCCCCCCATTGAAAAGATAAGACAAGCGTCTGGTCAATCTGTGTGTCTGAATTGCTTGACAGTTTCAATGTGAATTTTCAGTTTGACCATGAAGTTCACTGTTAAAGACTGAATTTTCTGTGGTAATTTGGTTGCTTAGTTGACTATGAACAGTTCTGCTTTGAATTTTGAAAATTTTACAGTACAGTTTTCCTTGGGATGTGATTTTTTTTTTTTTTTTTTTTTAAATTAAAAAACAGAAAACAAAAGTTACAAATATTATTGAAAGCACAATCAATAAGGATTGCATTAAATGTGTCTGAACCATTTAGTCTATTAAACCTTATGCTTCTAAAGTTTAAATATGATTCAAAGTTAACATTCCATATAAAAATATTCATTATGAGCTAAGAAGTTGAGTAAAAAATTGATTTAACACACTTTAGTCCTGAACGCGTGTAAGATCGTTGAAGAATCGTGGTCATGTGGGTGTTGTCCAGCAGGGGATGCTGTGGTGTAACTCAAAAGTAACTGTGATTATGGCTCTGCATTTAATGGTATGTTTTGTTTTGGTTTTTTTTTTACAACCTTGTAGGTGCTGTGAAATGATTTGTAATAGTCTTGTTTGGAACCAGTCATGTGCACTTAAATGCAGGACAGGAAGCCAGTTTTCTTCATGATACAACAAAATTCCACAAGCTTTAGTCATTCTGAACAATACATTCATCTTAATGTTCAGCAGATTCAAGGCACCACCTTGCCAAATCATCTCTGTCACATTGACAAAGGGTTGGTGTGACTGCGGTTTTTCATCTCACCTGAGCAGGAGCTCCATATTACAACACAATTACTCTGTTACTTGAGTACACAGTGTGTAATCAGGTGTCGGAGGTGTTGGAACGAAGCCTCGCAGCCACGCCGACCCTCTGCGAATCAGGTTCACCCATTCCTGATCTATAGAAACCTAGAACGAAGCCACTGAAGCTCAATGTATGATCTAAATTGAGCAGGCCTTTGGTGACAGTGGCAAGGAAAAACTCCCTAAATGTTATTAGGGGAAACCTTGGGAGGACTCAAAGGGGCCCATCCTCCTTGTTACACGATCGTGTATCCAAACAGTCTGATGGCTCTTTGAAGCGTGAAATCAGGCAGATGATCACGATTTCAAACCTGTTGTTCCAGTTTTTCCTTTATAATATTTTAATCCGTTGCCATTTTTCTTATGACTTGAATGCTGTAAGGTGAGATGTGTAAATAAAACGAGAAATATTTTTATAGGGTGAGGTTAGAAGACAAAAACTGATTATCAATAGGACATGATAGTGTTTATAGGCATTGTGCATCATGCCACTGCTCACTGACTCCACCATTCCAACCAAGTAAGAACTACGCAATTATTGAAATTAAACCTGTAATTCAGTACAAATTAGCTCATAATTTGATAGAATGAAAACCTGCAGCCACACCAACATTTTGTGGTTCCCCACTCTTAAATATACATTAGTTTGTGCTTGAAAGTATTGACACAAATGTAACAAAATTAAAATTGTATTATAATTTATGACTATAATTCCCAAGAACCTCTATCAATACAGTATTAGGTTTTAAGAAAACATCCTGTGTAGCAAACAATGCTCCACATAGTTCGCTCACTAGGTAATTATACAGTTATTCTTTTATCCGCTTTCTTAGGGTCACGGAAAACCGGTGCCTAACCAGAGACACAGGGTGCAGGGCAGGAACAACCCTAGACAGGGCACTAATCCATCATAGACATAGTAGTTATTTATTTTGTTTTGTCCCCGTCTTATACAGACCAGGGTTGTTAGAATCACTTTTACCAGCAATGTGAATGTACAATAATGGACACAGTAGAAAGCAGGACTTCAACTGATTTTAATTGTAACTATATTTACAAAATATTACATCCGAATGTGAAAAAACACTCTTTTACTTCAGTTTGCTGCCTTAAGAAGGCCTTCACCCCTGTCCTTCCGCTCAGGCTCAGTGGACGATATTATTATTAACTCAGCCAACACACATTGTGAGGTCTTTCTCACCAAAGCAGAGTCTCAATTTCCATAGAAACCATGATTTGTTATAAATACCCAGAATGGTCACTGGTTCTTGGTGGCTTCTTGCAACATGTTAAATAATCTACAGAAATATTTACCTAAGCCATAAAGGACCATTCGCCTATGCTAGGCCATGATGGATCCCAGTGATTCCAAGGTCACCATGTATGGCATAGCATTTAAATAGAATGTTCAGACAAGTTTGAATGTTCTGCCCAGTTTGTTCACTCTGGTAGCATAGCTCAGCATGCAATGTGAAACTGTCTGTTGGAGCCCTTTTAGGTCGTGTGTTACGTGTTTCTTATCGACGGCGCGTTATGTATTGTGACCACCGTGGAGCCAGGGCTCCTGCTAAGCTGTTCAGCTGGGCTGTGCTCCCTGTTCACCACCTCTGCCCTTGGTAAACGGAACCCAGTAATTGAGGTTTGGGGTGAGGGGCTGAAACTTCTCAGGCCGTTGCTGCCTCGTATGTTCTCCATTGGTAAGTGCGTCTGCATTGTTGTTACTGTTGAGCCCGTGTTTTTTCTTGGTTTGTTGGAGCTGAGCATCCGGGCTGTTTGCATCTTCCTGTTACACAGAAATACAATAGTCATGTAGGTATGGTATGAAGAAGGATCCAATTTTCAATCTGTTGCACATCCTAACCTGGTATGTTCAAGGCAACTACCAATAAATGAGTTTAAGAAGCTAAACACTGTGGTAGAGGTTAAGGTACTGGATTATGGACCACGGAGATCCAGGATTCAGACTTCCCCTTGGCTAAGCTGCCACTGCTGGGTCCTTAAAAGCAAAACCCTCAACTCACTACACAATCTTACCTTCTAAGCAATTGTATGTGTAGTTTGGTGCCCTGTAGTAGCTGAGAAAGTCTTCAACAACATCCTTGTATGCTTTCCTTGTTATTTTCTTATTTGCGTTCCTTTCTATTTTCTCTGGCCTCACTAACCGAGATCTTTAATATCTCTATTAATGATGAGCTATTAATCAATGAAAATGCTTTTGTTAATCTTGGCATTAGAAATTGTCACAAATAGTGATAACTTTCTGTTCTGTTTTCACTGATTCTGTTCACTGGATATTGCAACCTTTTTCTAAAGACTTGTATGAAGAGGAGACAAGAAATATAATTGTTTGGTTAAGAAGTTGTTTATGCTCTACACATCTGCCCTGGAATGAGTTCTTTTTGATGTAAGGCGACTTTAGCACGGCTATCCCATTATGTGAAATTAACTACAGCATCTTGCCCTAGTGGCAATGCCACTATTTTTAGATGTTCCAGTCACAATTGTTGTGCTGTGTATTCAACAATAGGTCAAGGTTATTGTGCTATGGGTTTCTTTCATGTGGACTGCACAACCAGTGGATGTATAGCCATTGTGTAACAGGACAGCTTTCAGGTTTAACTTTGAACGTATTTAAAGGCAACAGAATGTGACGCCATCCTTCAAAGTCCATATGATTGAGTGTTTTTCATATTTGTTTGCATTCTTTCTTGAAACTTGTTCAACTGTTCTGCATTTTCAGTCTCTCAAATACAGTGACATACAGACCCATTAATGATATCCAAGAAGCCTAGGGTAAGTTTTATGTGAATTTGGGGTTATATTTACTGCAGAATTACCTGTTGTATGTCTTCAGTATGATGAACACAATGCTGAGGATAATTATGATGCCAACGACAATAATCGCAATCATGGCGCCTGAACCTGGGAAAAGAGTTAATTACAGTTTACACTGTTGCACACCATTTCTGGCCAAACTGTATCCTTGTACCCATGTTTTTTGATTTTCCCAAACCTCTGACCAATCGAAGACGTAGCTCAATGGTTGTAATAGTAGTTAGTAAGTCTAGTCAAAATAAGTAGCCCCTTAAGGTGTAGTGTATATACCTTATCATGGTCTGGATGTGAGAAAAGCACCTGGACTTTCGCTTTTCAATGAACCAAACTTTGAAATGAACCAATCTCACCTTGCCAGAACTGGGATATGAAATAATGTCTAGTATTCTAACAGGGTCTAGTGAAGTGAGGTCTTAGTTTCAAAGTTGCGTTCTGTTGTGAATTCAAATGGGAGGCTTCCCAGCATCATCGACCCCAACGCTTGGTTCACGGGCAGCCTAAGTCCAGGTGCTGATCACCAGAAGTGTGGGTTGCACTTTGTACAAGTTCCCTTTGACAGGGGTGGGTTCTTAAGTCTTGGGGTGGCTTGGTCTGTGGTTGGGCATGTGTCCAGGCCTGGGTGCCCCCACAATGAAAATATACATATGTGTATAAGGCTTTTCCAGTGACCTGTATATACTGTAGCTCAACATGAGCATTTTCATCTAAACACAAAAAACTTACTCTGGATAAGGATTTGTTCTCGTGATTTGGTGGTGGACACGGTGGTGGTGTTGGTCACAGGAGAAACTGTAGAAGCAGACATCTTCACCAGTGTGCTGCAGAGAGAAATGTGCTGGAGTAAAACTTCAAAAAAATATTACGGTGAAGCAGAGGGAAAATTAACGGCCTAGATTTATCTATACATCTATATTAGAGATAATATAGATTATTATCCTATTTATCAATTATATCTATATTTTATTATTTAAATGTGCCAACACAATCTCTGTCTTTGCTTAAGCGCTCAGCGTCGCAGAGTAAAAAAAACACATGGTAGACAGTCATTCCACCACCTAAGTGCTAGTGTTGAGAAGACTTGAATCCTGTCATCCTTTACTCTTTAGTCCAATTGAGCTGTGTTTGTTGCAAAGAGTAGGAAGTAAAGAAGAGGGTTTGATTAAAGACTTGGATAGGAGGGTACTCAAACACTAGGGTCTTAAACCTGATGTGGAAATGTGGTGGCCTAGCGTTTAAGGAACTCGACCAGAATGTCAAGGGTTCAAATCCCACCTCTCCCAAGCAAGTTTCCTAACCCAAAATTACTTGGACTGTAAGAATACTACCCCTGGCAAAAATTATGGAATTGCCGGCCTCAGAGGATGTTCATTCAGTCGTTTCATCTTGTGGAAAAAAAGCAGATCACAGACATGACACAAAACTAAAGTCATTTCAAATGGCAACTTTCTGGCTTTAAGAATCACTATAAGAAATCAAGAAAAAAAATTGTGGCATTCAGTAACGGTTACTTTTTTAGACCAAGCAGAGGGAAAAAATATGGAATCACTCAATTCTGAGGAAAAAAATATAGAATCTTCAACTTCCACCAAAGAGTTTCAATTGGATTGAGATCCAGACTATTTGTAGGCCATGACATTGACCTTATGTGTCTTTTTTCAAGTAATGTTTTCACAGTTTGTGCTC
>JAVSBU010000145.1:9513827-9530730 GCA_033118015.1 Loricariichthys derbyi | reverse complement strand
GGTACACTAATCTCCATCCGATTGCATGAAATTATTATTTGTTATATAAAGAACCAGAAACGACAATTAGATGATATATATTAGATGATACATTAAATTTGCTCTTTAAAAAATGAAGACCTCATAGGCCATCAACCTGGATTTTTATTTATCAGACAAGAAATCATAAGGAGCAGTTCTAAAATAGGTGTTCAGAGCTGGAATCCACTTCTGACATGTAGAAAAAGCACACCTGCTATTGCCTCTATTGTGTAAGCTGAACAGAACGGTAGTCGCAACACTGGGCAGAAACATTAGGCAGGCGTTAGATAATAAACGGCAAAATAAACCAGAACTGCAGTGTCAATGCTAGTATTCATATAATTGGTGTAATTAACTTACTTCATATGACTGATATAACCACATGAGCTGTCCGGACTGGTTATCTTTAGTGATATCAAGTTCAAAGGCAAATATAATTGCATATTTGTTTAACACAATTCTAACTCTTACTAATTGTGTAGGCTTTTGATTTCATGGATATTTAGTACACAGCTGTACAGAGGTGGTTAAAGTAGCAGAAAGTGCCACTCAAATACTGGTACTTTTTAAAAATCCTTAAGGACAATATTAGTGCAAAAATTATTTAGCAAGAGTAATAATGTACCTTGAACTCATTACTAATTATACAGTTAAATCCAATAAAGAAAAATAGATATAAATAGAAAAATTAAAGATTAAAATAATGCACTTTGGGTCTTAAATACACTCCTGGGTAAAATCACCTGTCAAATCCAAAAGTGCAAAATCTGTGCTGATCAAATGGCTTCAAACAGTTGATAAGTACTTGGAAATGTTTCCCAGTTAGATTGACTTTAAGCCCAAAAGAATGTCAAAACATGAGCCTACCAAACTAATTCATAATATTTATAAAAAAAAAAAAACAAGACAAAAGACATTTGGAAAGATTAAACACCCAGTAATATGTTAATCTTAATACCAAACTTTAAATCTTTGTAGGACTTTCATCTTTGAATTCCTCTTTTTTCAGGTTTTTGGCCCAAACAGTTCTTTTTTTTAGTTTGCAACACAAAGGAAGATCCTCTGATTTGTCAAAGTGGGTCCTGACATGTTACAAATAACTGAATTGCAGTTGCAGGACACTAAAACAAAGCACAAACTTCCAATACAAATCCTACACCACAGCACAACACCCATAGAAAAGCACCAATTCATAACGAATGAACACACATGCGTGCAGAATATATCCTACACAAAGAAAACAAACAGCACAAGCAATTTGAAAGAACGTTATGCTATTTGCTATCAACTCCAATCAGTTAGCAATATGCTAACATACATGGTTTAAAATAAATATATAAATAAACATTGCTTACCTTTCAGGTTCTGTTAGCAGCTCATCTTGGTTTAATCCACTGGTTGTGTTTTGAGTTTAAAACCTTTTGTTTTAATAACTTGCCTCGGTGTTAGCATAAATAATTAGCTTATGAGGGCGACGTATTTATTAGCATTCAAAATTTAAATATTTAGCATATCCATGGTTATATAAACATTTACCTTTAGAAAGAAATACAATATAAACGCAAATGCGGGCACGGAATGTAAAATATCTCGCTTTCTTAATCAAAGAACACTAAACTTAATACTCATTGTATTAAAATATATATTTTAATCGTTTGTTTCACGTTTGTTTGAATTACTTCCCGCTGGAACCTGTAACGGTCGCCAGCACGCGCAGCCTGACCTTGCATACCGCGCATGCGCCACACACAGAGGGGGGATTTTTTTTTTTTTTTTTTGATTGTTTGTTTGTTTGGTTTTTTGAAAGTGGTAATACTAATACCAAAAATATTTCTTCAAGAATGTACCCAGATAAGTGTAAAAAGCAGTAAATTGTTTTTAAAAACTTACGTAAGTAAATGTAGACCCTTTACTACCCACCTCTGCAGCTGTTTATCACTGGAAATGAATGCTCTGCTTATAAATGATTGCAGTGAAATTTATTTTTTGTCACTTATTCATTCATTGGCTTATCCGCTTATCATAGTCAGGGTCACAGGAAAGACGGTGGCTACCAGTGAAACAGGACAAAAGGCAGGAACCACCCTATGACAGCGCACCAATCCATCATACACTCATATATGCACACTAAGGGCACTTTGGAAACACCAATTAACCTAAGACACATCTTCAGAATGTGATAGGAAACCAGAGTACCTGGAGAAAACCCACACAGACACAAGGAGGACACAGGTGGAGTCTATACCTAGCTGAGAGGCGACAACCAGTGCTAAAAACTGCACCACCATGCCTCCCTGCACACCATTCTACACTGCATTTATTAGTTGCATTAAATCAAAAGTTACCAGTTAATTAAGAATTAAACCAAGAATGTGCCAGCCCTTTAACCTTTATTTAAGGACTACAATTAGTAATGGCTATACCAGTATGGCCACATGTCAAGACAGAAAGTCATCATACTCGCTTGTCTATGTACTATGTATAAGTTTAGTAGTTTATATTTTAGAACAAATAAATCTGTGTGACAAGGGACCTCGGGTCTATGCCAGTGCTAGAGACCCAATTCCCATCCCTACGTGGGTCCTCAACTCAGGGGCCTCCAGCAAGGGGAACACATCCATATCCTGCATTGGGTGTTCAGGAACCAGGCCTAGGAAAGAGGTGGGCTATAAACCACAACTCTTCCACTCCAGTTGGTTTCTGGTGGGTCTTCTCCAAGCACAGAACCCAACGGACCAAAAAGAAGACGGGCTAGGAAGGAACAAATGGACCTGGTACCTGTTAAACCGAGGGTCTGCCACCTGACTGAACAGGTGTGTGTGTTCATAAGACCCACCCTAGCCAGAGACCAGTCTCAGGGCTCAGTATGTGATTCAGACCAGAGGTGCCCTTGTGAGTCTGTAATGTATTGACAAATGTGCTGCCATCAAATATGACATCAATCACTGGATTTAGACCAATGTTCAAGGTTATGGCAGTCTTTTGTAGCAGGGTTCAAGCAAGGTAATACTGTATATATTTTCTTTTTTTATTTTTAATCAGATATTCTACATGAAGCCCAAGGCTAATGAGAATGTTTGGCATTATTAGTTAATTAAAATGGACACATGCACAGCCAGTTAATGTCCTTCATTTGTAAATTCTTTGTGTGGCTTTGTGAACGCAAATTATCAGACACATGCTTCGTTTGCATTGCTATGAAGCCCAAAGATAACATGCGTTAAGCAAGAGGGTATACCACAAAGCAAGATCCGTGGGTGAGTGAGCCAAACATAGAATCTGCTCAGACTCGATCAATCAGGTATATAAAAGGTTTAAATAAATCCTAACTGCTTGTGTAGCACGGGAAGCCTGGATTTGACCTGCTCCATTTGTGGAATACTGTGTATATCTCTCTGTACAGCATGTATGCAGTATGACTGCAGCAGTGTATATAGAAAAGCACATTTGTATTGAATGTATCAATATATTTGCTAAGACGTCTGAAAAATTGGATGTCAATCACTCTGAAGAATGAAAAGCTGTTCCTAAAAAACAAGAAAACGGCATAGGTCTATTTTTGTTATTCTATTCTGTATATCATAGCGTGTTAAAATGAAGGATGAAAATGAAAGTGGTTTGGTCACACATCAAAAGCCAAGATATTTTGAGTGTTTGTATGTGCTTACAGGAAATGTAGACACACCACTTGGCCAAATTTATGTGGAAACACCTTCTAATTAGAGGGTTTAGCAATTATCCACACCCTTTACAAACAGGTGTTCAGAATGTCAAGCCCCAGTGTACAACGTGAGATACAAAGTCGAGTGATGGAATGGTATGGAGACGTGGCATTAACCCAAATAATAAATCACTATTGCTGATGTACATTAGGTTGAATTGAGAAAAAAATTGTAGAAAGGCTTCCAGGAGAGTGGAGAATCAATTCCACAAGAATTCCTCTGGGTTTAGATATGACGTTCTGCAAGTGCGCTTGGATGTTTATCGCCCATAGTGTTTATCACCATCTACTGCTCAATACTTCCACGTTTTACTGGATTTCCACCAACCACACTGTAAAGACAAAGACAAAGTGCCTGTGGTAGCCTAATGGTTAATGCACTGGACTATGGACCAGAAGATCCAGGTTCAAATCCCACCTCTGCCAAGCTGCCACTATTGGATACCTGAGCAAGACCCTTAACCTACAATTGCTTAGATTATATGATTGAATCAACTGATAAGGGCATCTGATAAATGCCAGAAATGTAATGCAAGTCAAGAACCTATGAGCATTATGACCTTTAAGACCTAAAACTGGAAATTAGACCATTTTTTTTACAAAAACACCTCCTCTTTGGCTGATCATAACTCTCCTGAACACAACCAGGCTGTGGACTTTTTCAGTTTCTTGGGGGCCCACTATCACAAACAACCTTGAGTGGGACCAAGTCCATTGCTCAAAGTTCAGCAAAGGATGTGACAAGTCAAGGACACCACAAGAGAAGTCTATAATCACCAATGCAATTAGAGTCTGCTATGACTCTGCTAGTAAAGACAACACCTACAAATTATAGCACATCAACTTGGTCTGTAACACAATCTATTGGTATAAAACTTCCCCCAATATCCAAAGGATACGCCACCATAACCAGGAACCAAAGAGGCTAATCTAAGCTGGGTGAGATGAAAACCGAGGAATGGTAAATCATCACATCACAATCATGAACAACAACGGTACACAAGTTTCTTTACTTTGAATAACTATGAATCTCAAGGTTGGGGATTTATTAAACAGGTGGTTCTCATAGTTGATGCCAGCTTACTACACTGGGTTGGACGGTCTCTAAATTGGCAAGGTTTTGTTGTTTGCAGTGCTGAGTAAACCAGGACCTGGCAACTGTTAATGTTAATGATGTTGACCAATGTGTACATATACAAGCCAAAAAGGTAGGTCTGTCTGTCACATACAGGAATGTGCTTTTATAAGTGTTTCACAATTTACAAAAGAAATAAAAAACAACAATATTTATCACTTATATACATAGAATTTATTTACAATAAAGTGTGCAATACTTTACTAAACCAACACTTTCACATGTACGGCCCTCACAACTGTAGACATAATTTTTTGTTCTGTATAATTAGTTTCAATATCATTTACAGTATAATTTTCAGCCTTCTAAACACATGCAGTAGAAACATGAAGAAACACAGCATGATACAACTATAAAAGGACCACTTTAAAACTGACATGTAAAAATAAAGAACATTATATGCACTTGTACTTTGTTCTCTCTTCATGAACATAAAAATTCATCAAAAATATAACTTTGTTTCACAACGAGTTCAAATAATTACATTTTAGGAATATGATCTGTTCATGTCCATTTCAACGGACTTTGAAAAAGTGTGTAAATTTGACATGAAAGACAGTGTTCACCTTCTCATTCTGGGTCCAGATCCAGTGTCTTCTCCAAGCTCCGGCGTGGACTAAAAAGCTCCATGTACATTCCCATTTCAATGCTCTTGTGGATTGAAATTCTATATCCATTGCTAAAGATCCATATGAGGTGTCCCATTTGGGTAGTAGACTATAGTGTGCCCCACTTTGCCAAACTGCAGGCTCCAGTGGAACAACGCTCCATAGTAAGTGTTCTATTTGGAAAACCATAGTGGACTAAATATCCACATCCAGTGTCATAGTGAATTGGCTCTCCATATTCAGTAAATTCCAGCTCTGTCCCATTACGACTCTATAGTGGATTATATCTCCACAAGAAAAATGCCTTATCTGGCAGCCCAGTGGACTAAAGTCCCACATCCACTGCTCTCACTCACATGGTGTCCCATTAAGGATCTGTAGCAGAATAAAGCTCCTAAGCGAGTGTCCTATTTGGTGGTTACAAACATCCAAGTCTTCATGTGTGGTTCTGATTCCAAATCATATCTGTATTAGACTAATGCACCAGAGTACCATTTAGTGGTTCTAGTATACTATGGCTCCACATGCATTTGGCCCATTTGAAGACCACAGCACACTAAAACCCTACAGGAGGCTATAGGACTAAAGCTCCTAATGTGCCATTTGTTGGTTGCAGCTCCACATGCAATTGTAGTAGAACAAAGTTCCAGCTCAGCATTAGGTGTCTCATTTGGTTCTGTGACAGACTAAAGTTTGGCATCTATTTGAGCTCTGTAGTATGTTAGGGCTTCACATCCAGTTCCCATTGGGAGGCCACAGATGACTAAAGCTTCACATGCCATGTCCTGTTTGGATTTTGCAGAATACTAAAGCTTTTTACTAGGGACTTAATTAGAAGGGTGTAATGGCCTTGAGCTTTTTCATTCAGAAATGATTATGGAATAAAGCTCATTACCCAGTGACTAATTTGGAGGCCATAATGGACTTTAGCTTCACCAGTGATTTATTCAGTGTACTTAAAAACACCTGATGTATTGACTAATTTGGAGGCCATAATGGACCCCAGCTCCTGACCTGGTGACCCATTTGGAGGTCATAGTGGATCTAAGCTCCACATTCATTGACTGATTTGGAGGCCATCGTGGATCTAAGCTCCACATTCATTGACTGATTTGGAGGCCATCGTGGACTTCAGCTACACATCAAGTGACCCATTTGGAGGCTTAATGGACTTAAGCTTTTTAAGAATTGGAATTTAACTGTCTCTGCTTTTTTTTTTTGTTAAAATGTCACTTACTGTTGTTTTATGGATAGTCTGTCATGCTGATAATAGTGGACATTCAACTAGCAGGTGCTTGATCATTACTGTAGTTCTGCATAGTTCACATAGTAGGGGGTTTCACCCTTTACTAAGTATGAGTGTGACACTCTACAGTGTCCTATATGAACACCACTTGATCACAATGGTTTTCCAGATCAGTTGTAGGTCTGACACCTATTGCATAAGACATGCAATGGACTTAGGCTCCTCAGCCAGTCACTCACTGCTCAGGCCATAGTGGACTTCAGCTCTGGACCTAGTGACCTATTTGAAGGGCATAGTGGATTTAACCTCCTCACCCAGGGACTCATATGGAGGCCATGGTGGAATTCAGCTCCATATCCAATGACTCAATTGGAAGCTGTAATGGACTCAAGCTCCTCAGCCAGTCACTCACTGGACAGGCCATAGTGGACTTTAGCTCCTGAGCTGGTAACCCATTTAGAGACTGTAATGGATTTAAGCTCCTCACCCAGTGACTCATTTAGGAGGCCACTGTGCATTTAAGCTCCATATCCAGTGTCTCATCTGGAGGCTATAGTGCAGAAACATGAGTGCCTCCTGTTCTTTGAGGATCTGTGATTCGGGCTTGTGGTGAACTGTGAACCACACTTAAAAGTGAATACTGATGTGTCTGGACTTGGGCTGCTGACGTGAATACTTGGAATTTTTTTTTACAGCGATCAAACAGCGATTGTCTCTGTCAAACGTTTCATCTCTACAAGTGATTAACACCCATGTTCTGTTTAAAACTCACTTTGGGATTAGCAAAATAAAGCAATGCAAATTACAGCAATGCAGAAAAAGATGTAGAAAAGCTACTGATGAGGACCAGTACCAGGTCATAGTGTAGCGTAATGAAAGGAAATGTCCCGAAGGTTCAGTAATAATGAAATTATACATGCACCATGAGATTATAAGAATGAGTGATAAGCATGAATATTCCAGTATATTAATTATCTTAACACCACTTGATAAAACCCTTTGGCCGTGTTATGTGATGTCATCACTGCAGGTCGGCATCATTCATTTTAACCGCAAATGATCATAATTATTATTATTATTACTTGTCATTTTCAGTTACACCCTTGAGATCAAAGGGAAATCCATCGCTAACTGAAGAACAAAGTATGAGCGTTAACAGACTAATTATAATTATTCACTCCTGTTTGGAGTTAAAAATTCAGCCACTGGGACTAGTCAACTAGACGGTTGACCTAAAAATATCACGGTTGCTCAGCAACACCGGCATGTCTTGAAAGACGCAGGTCACACGCCACCCCATTTTTGAAACGAGGAACTGACTAGCAAAAATCTGTGGAGTAGGAAGAAACAATGAGCTTCAGATATAGAAGTAGTTGTCTGAGGAGCTGCTGTCTGGCCTTTCGCTGTGTCCATGGGAAATCGGCATCAGTGTGGACAAACGATCTTCATCACTCTGGACCTCGGAGTCCACCAGCTGCTCCCCATCGCTCAGACTCAATCTACATGCACCGTTATTGTCAGCGACGAGCGTTTTCGCTTGCGGAGTTGATTGTTTTTGTTTTATCTCAACTGCTAGTTTCTCAATCTCCTGGTAGAGGTGCTCGTTTTGATGTTTCCACTGGCGGTATTTCACTGGAGTCAGCTCAGAATCCTCTAGAATTCTGTTAAGGAGCTGAAGCTCTGCCTCTTTTGCCTAGGAAACACATTTGGTTAGTAATATTACAAAAAATAAGTAAATGTAAACAAAAAAATCTTGCTCCTAAATTCAAAGATCAAAAACATTTACATACCGTATTGTCACAACTATAAGGCGCACTTTAGATCCTTAAATTTGATCAAAAATCGTCAGTGCACCTTATGTATGGATTCTGGTTGTGCTTACTGATTGATTTTATGTGGTACATGGTGCTCAAAAATCTGTCAAAATGTTTTAGAATGGATCACTACTGTAATCACAGTCAGGGTGTTTGTTATGAACTCAAAATGGTGCCCGTTAAGAGACATGCTTATGAAGTGGATTTCAAACTGAAGGCTATAAGATACATAATAGAACTTGGAAATAGAGCAGCTGTGAGAAATTTCAACATTAATTAATCAATGGTGTGGAAGTGGAGAAAGCAAGAAGATGATTTGTGCCAAACACCAAGACTAAACAGAGAAGACCAAACGATATGAGTTTCAGAGAGAACAAAATGCGATGGCCACAATTAGAGGATGTTATTGAACAGAGAACAGCAGGTAGAAGCGTCTCTACAGTCTCTATTCAAACTTTCACATAGGACTGAATCATCACTAAACAAGTAAGTAATAGCAATGAGACTCAGATAATGAGACATGCTTGGTGCTGAAATCACTCCACTGTTTACATCAGACACTGAAGATGATGGAATTAATGAATTTATGGAGGAGAAAGGACTGAAAAAGTGAGTGTATTGTTTTTTATTTTATCTTTCAACTGAACAATGTTTAGAGTTAATATATATATGCGCACTGTAAAATGAGTTTTGTTGGTAAATCCAGAAGTCTGGTTTCCTGGCATCAGAAGGTACAGCAAGTGTAAATATGACTATGACTAATGTGTGTAGATGTTTTTATGAAAGAACCATAAGCAATTGAAATTTTGCAGACCAATTTCCCTGAATCACAATAAAAGCTGATTTCCCGAGAGAGTCCCCTGATTTTACATGGTAAGTTCCTCGATTCCACAATAAACCCTGATTCAACAAGATTCCTCAGTGTATTTGATTTGATTCCCCAAAAAGCCCTGAATCTAAAGCGTGAGTCCAGTGATTCCAGAATTCTAGAGTGATTTCTTGCAGAATTATTTCCCTGAGTTTATGAACCAGTCCCACAGAAGTGATTTATTAGCATAACTGGCCCGATTCAAAGTAATTATTCTGCATCTCCAAAGCGATCCCGCTTATTTGGCAGGGTCATTTACCAAATCGCTCAGTGCCCTGATTCTAAATATAAATTTCTTACTTTACTGCTTTACTAGCAGGTGTCATCAGAGAAACCACATTCTACATCCTACATTCTAAATACGCATTTCTGTGGCAAAATCTTGATTCTGTGAACAATTCATCAACCGCAAACTCCCAATATACCCTTTTTAGACACCAAGGTCTCTCACCTTGAGAGTGCTCTGCAGAGCCCGAAGGGTGAGGACCTTCTCATTGATGACGGGGTTCTTATTCCGTCGAATAAATGATTTCCGGAGCTGATCTTGTGATCGTATGGTAGGCTGGTCCCGACCAATTAGAGACACTCCTCCCTCCTTCAGCTGGTTAAACAACTCCCCCATCTCATCCACTGGTTCTGATAGAGACAATCAAGTCAATTAAACATATGTCATAAAATGTAACTGTATGCATCTTTCTATATTAACATGTGACTTGTATCCTTCAATTTAGGCCCACTACGTTCTCACATCACAATACTCATATCATATATTTAACTAGGCAGCAGCTAAAACCCATCCTGGGTCTGTCTATTCCAGCCGAGCCTGGTTTAATGGTTCAGAAATGAAAGCTTATCAGTTCAGCAATGCAATTCATACCTGATTGTGTTCCTGCAGCTTTACTGCCCCCTGTTGGAGGAGTGGAAACTGTGCCTCCTGCTGCTAATTGTTTGTTCTTTTTACCGAGAGCTCGAGGGAGTGTGTTGGACTGGGTCTTCTATCACCAGAAAAGAAAAGAAAACAAAAATTAACCCATGCAAGCACATTTCAGACTTCATATTCTTTCAGACATTTATGAATCTCTGAGCTTCGTGCACGTGTTTGTTTTCCATGTCCGGGCCTCACCGTGACCACTTTCTTCTTTATAGCGTGTGGTGAGTTTGAGCCGTCCTCCTCTGACTCAGTCTCGCTGTAGCACTCTGTCAAAACAAAACACCACTATGAGGAAGACGACCAGCTGAATGTCAACAGCCAATTATATCTTAATTATAAAGCCGGTGATCATCATGAGTCATCTCTGCTTGGCAAGGTTTGTCAGAAAGCATGTCACGTAACATGAGCACAGCTTTCAAGTTCAGAAATATCCAGTGTGTGACAAAAAAAAGAAACAAATGACTAAAACATGACTGATACACACACAAGTATCTAAAATATCTAAAATACATTAAAATACACTATATGGACATAAGTATCAGGACACCTACGGAGCTTTAATATGGAGTCCCCCCCCCCGCCCCACCACAACTGTAGCAGCTTCCACTCTTCTGGGGAGGCTTTCTACAAGATTTTGGACTGTGTTTGTGCGAATCTTTGCCCATTCATACAGAAGAGCATCCGTGAGGTCAGATATGATGCAAGATGTTTGATGAGAGAGCCTGGCTCACCTTCTCCTTTCTAGTTCCTCCAAAATTGTTCACTGAGGCCAAGGTTAGGGTTCTGTGTAGCCTAGACTCTGGACTATTTTCAAGCATTGCAACTTAGATTTCTTAAAAACTCCAGCAGCACTGCTGTGTGTGATCCATGAATTCCAACACATCACACACTAACACAGCACCAATGCTGAGAATGATCCATCACCATTATAGTACCTGATCTGTGGGGATCCTGAACATCACAGAGCAGAGTAAATGGGACTAAAATTAATGTGGAGAAACGGATGGACTGCAGTCGGTAACTGTGGAACTACAAACTAAGTGGAGCTTATAAAATGGGCAATGAGTAGGAGTTGTACCTAATAAAGTGATCAGTGAGTGTAGAGACTTGGATGCTAAAGACTTGAAGCTTGACTCATATTTGTGATCTAGATACTTGATTTGGATTCGCACACCACAGACTCATATTTGACTTGGATTAACATATTAGAGGCCCAAGGTTCAACTCAAGCTCGCATGCCAAAGCCTCAAGACATGACTTGGACTTGGACATTACAGTCTCAATCTTGCATAATAGAGACCCGAGTTCTGACTCTGTTTAGCAAACACCAATCCCAATTTTCGAGTCAGACCCCTTACATCAGAGACACGAGACTCAGTTCAGAAAGACAACAGTACTCAGTATGACTCCACCTACCAGCCTCGTGGTCTGGATTGTTCTGTTGGAGCTTCTTATATTTCTGAATGGTAGTGATCAGACAGTTGATCCACCTGTTCCATAAAAAAACACACAAGCTAGTTTTATTGAAATCCTCTTTCATTTTGCTTGCATTCTGTAGTTTGTATTGTGTTAATATTTGAATCCTCACAGCCATGTTCCAAAATCTATTGGGAAAACCTTCCCAGCCTACTAAATAGCCTACTATCATTGCTTTGATATAGTCAATCCGTTCAAACAGTCCTCTAATTACCTTCACAGCAACTAATTAAGCTGAATGACAATTAGGCGTAGGCATAAATTTCCCAAGAAGTCACCTGTAAGTGAATAATAGTGTAATTAAAACAATACTGAACTAATCATCTAGTTTCAGGCTGAGCTGCATTTTATTACTGATGGCCATGTTCATTAGTACTACAACAGACAGCACATCAAAGGCATCATTAAGCTTTGTATTCCCGCATAATCCTCTACAGTGAAGTGGTAAAAAAAACCAACAAAAAAAAAACCATATTTACTACAAAATCCCCCAGCAAACACTGTAGTAGTGATTTCAGTTACTTTCCAAATGTAATTCTGGGTAAGAATCCCAGAAAACCCAGTGGACCGCTGAGACTCATCAGACCCTGGCAATCATTTTTCAAACTACTATAGTCCAATTTTGGTGAATTGTTGCCTCAGTTGCCCGTTCTTAGCTGACACAGTGTGGTGTCCTGCTGCTGTAGCCCATCTGCTTCAATAATTGACATGTTGTGTTTTCAGATATGCTCTTATGCATATCCCAGTTGTAACGTGTAGTTATTTGTTCTGGATATTTTCTCCTTTTTGGTCCATTCTATAAACCCTAGAGATGGTTGGACGTGAAAACCCCAGTAGATCATCAGTTTCTGTAATTCTAAGACCAGCCCAACACCCACAACCCACAACTAGCACCAACACCCACAGCACGTTCAAAGTCACTTAATTCACCTTTCTTCCCCATTCTGATGCTCAGTTTGAACTTGAACTCAGTCTACATGCATAAATGCAAAGAGCTGCTGCCATGTGATTGGTTTATCAGATATTTAACAAGAATAACAAGTACATGTCCTATCATCAGTCATGTCTATGGTCAAGACATCAGATATATGATTTAAAGCTCTGGAAGGAGCTAGTAGTTAAGCCCCACGTTGATAGAATCCATTTAGTTCCAGCATCAAAACTCCACTTAAACAAATGGAAATGTGGTCACTGAATAACCAGCTCTCAGCAATCATCCTAACCCCATTCAACTGGACCTCTGCCACTTATTGCTTCCTGCTTCAATATCATACGACTGGAATGACTTGTACAGCTGTGAAACATTCAAAATGATAAGCCATTAAAATCTAACAACTCAGTTCAGACCCTTTTGAGACATGATAAAACGTATCTGTACTGGTGGACGGCTGAAAAAAGAAACGTTTTCATAGCCACAGGCTGGAGATGAGGAGCAGGAAATTGCACTAGTGCTTCACACTCACTTGCTCATGTCGGTAACGTTGTCAGCTGCAAAGAAGAAGTTCTGGAAACGTGGGTGACACATCATGAATACACTAGAGAAAGAGCAGAGACACTTATTGACAGATGGATAGACAGACTGATATAGATTAACAAGTAGATAGACTGACAGACCAGATAAATGGATAGATAGGTAGGTAGATACAGTGCATCCAAGTAGTATTCAACCCCCTGTAGATTTTGCAGGTTTATACATTTGGAGTTAACTTAGCATTGTGAAATTTGGACTGTAGTTGGGCCTGGATATGTGAACTGCACTGCAGCAAAAGAAGAATGTTATTTCTCTGTTCATTATTTTTTACAAATTTGCTAAGTTCAGCATCGTGCTGTGAGACTGCTTCTCAGCCAAGGGGCCTGGCCAACTGGTCTGCATCCACAGGAAGACGAATAGCACAGCCTACCTGGAGATTTTCCCCAAAAACCTCCTCTCCTCCATCAAGGATCTTAAGATGAGCTGTCATTTCACCTTCCAACAGGACAACGACCCCAAACACACGGCCAAGATAACTAAGGCCTGGTTTAAGAGGGAAAAGATTATGGTGTTGCAGTGGCCTAGTCAGTCTCCTGAACATAACCTAATTAAAAACTTGTGGAACGAGCTCAACGTCAACGAGCACAAGAGATGTCCAAAGAACCTAGACAATTTGGAGAAGATCTGCATGGAGGAGTGGGCAAGGATAACTCCAGATATCTGTGCCAACCTGATCAGGTCTTATAGAAAATGACTAATAGCTGTAAATACAAATAAGGGTTATTCAACAAAATATTAAACCTAGGGGTTGAATACTAACTGACCCTAATATTTAGGTTTTGAATGTTTTATTTTTTAACTGAGCAACTTATATATTTTTGTTTGTAATATTTAGGCATCTGTTAATAAATGTTACTCTTGTTCAAAATTTGAAGGCTGTAACTTATTTGCAACTTCTTGCATTAGCAAAATCTACAGGGGGTTGAATACTACATGGAGGCACTGTATGCAGCTAGACAGACAGGTATATACAGCACTGTGCAAAAGTCTTAGGCCACCAGTAGATCTGTAGTTGTAACAATGCTTTGCTGACCATGTATAAAATATTGTCGAAAATTTGACCCAAAATAAATTGGATTTGTCACTCTGTAATACTTCTTCCCATTATTCTTCACTCCATTCTTGATGAGTATTAGGATATCTTCACCATTTCACCCTGCTGCCCTTTTGAAAAATTGGATTCTTGGATGCCACCTTGGCTGCTTCTGTGGACTATAAAGGGATCAACTTGGCATCATGATGAAGCTGGCAAATTCGCCAGTGTAAGGGGAGGTCACTCTGGGGTTTTTTCAGTTTTTTTAGCATTGCATACACATTTTCTATATTTTCTGATTGTATTCTACTAAAAAAACGAAAAATGCTTATATATGATCATTAATAATGAGGACCTAAGACTTTTGCACAGTACTGTAGGTAGATAGGTGAACTGACGGATAAATAGATATACAGATAACTATACAGCTTCACAGAATGCAGGTTAAATCTAAAACAACTCTGCTACTACATATCAACTAGGTAGCCATTTTAAGCGCTGCTTAAATATTTCTGAATGACCCAATGAGAGGTTGTGTCTCTGTAATTTGAAAAGTCCAAATCAAAAAGGCAGCCAAAATCTATGGATTTCTTCACTATACTATAGTCTGCTTTATTTTGCCATGTAGTTATAGCATTCATAATATGGCCTGTATTACTGTTCTAATAATACAATAAATTTTCTGTTGTTAGAAAGCTCTGGCACCTCATCACTACTCACTTCCAAAATGAAACAAAATTAGAAGAAGAAATAACATACGTGGGGTGAGAGCAAAAAACTTTAACAAGTGTCATTATTTCACTTCAACTTACTACTTCCTTTTGTGTTCGCCAGCACTTTCGATGCTGTAGCTGCCGATCTTCACCATCCCGACTGCTTTTTCCTCCTGTGCACACAACGTGATTTATAACAATGCATGAATGGCAAGGCACACAAAGAGATGGGACTTGTATATGGGATTTCTAAAACAGTCGTAGTTTTGAACGTTGAAGATGTAAAGGTGTGTTTTGGGGCTGTGGTAGTCTAATGGTTAAGGCACTGGACTCTGACCCAGAAGGTTCAGGGTTAAAGCAGGTTGTACTTCACATGCAGTCATGACTGGCTGTGGCTGACAGAGGGGAGGCAAGTCTAGGGATCATCCCTTAGACCTGCAACAGTGACAGCTAACCAGCCCTGCGATGAACTGGCACTTCACCCAAAGCATGCTTATATAAACTTTATTTTTATTTAAAAAATTACGACAAGTTTCATATCTTACTAATTTAACACACTGGATGTTTCACGACACTTGAATCATGTACTAGTGCGTGTGTGATGTTCACCTGTTGGGAAGTGTACCAGTAGAGAGTAACACCTTTGAGCACAAACCAGAAGCGCTGCCACTTCTGTGTCATAAACACGCTCTCTTTCCTCTTCTTCCAGAGCCATCCGTCGCAGTCTGGGCGGCCCAGCTCACGACACGACACCCTTCTACGACTCATCGCTGTCGTTGATCCTGTGTGGAGGCCAGAGGTAAAAAAATTGTAGGCCCAGTGGTTGAGGAATAGGACTATGGACCAGAAGGTCCAATGTTCAAATCCTGCTTCTGCCAGGTTGCCACTGGTGGGTTCTTGAGCAAGACCCCCATTTGCTTTGGTTGTAATACTGTATAAGGTCTAAGTCGCTTTGGGTATGTGCATCTGGCTAAAGACTGATAGTGGTGAGTGTCAATATATAATTCTTTGTAATTATATATTATAATGTATACTGTATGTGTATAGGCAAAAGAGAGACACTGATCTTTGGATGAAGGGGCAGGTGCTCTATCACAGCACCACTTGACAGCTGGAGTGACAGTTTCAGAAAAACATGCTTCTATGGTGAGGAAATGGCAAAACTACGCTTTGACTTATAAATCAGAGTTTACTTATTAACCAGAGTGGCACAGCTTCAAAATCAGGAGATAAAGGGAAAAAAACCTAACAAACTGAGGCCGAGACCCTACAAGGTCTCCCAAGCGCCAATAAAAACGGTTAATTGATTTTAAACATGGCTCTTTCTTCTCTTATTTTCAGCTTTCTTTAGTTTATCCATAGTCATTAATTTACCATCTTTTCTATTTCTCTGTTTTCTTAAAAGGCGCTTTCACAGCAAACAGCTCTAACTAGGGACTAAAACACTATCCCTTCTAGAGAAAAACATTCGAACCAGGAATTTTTTTCATTCGAGTGTGACGCTTAAACAATGTAAGCCATGCAAAATCATGTTGTACCTCCTCCGTCAAGTATTGGCTCAGTAAAGCCTGGCGGTTACTATTGGTCCATTTGGCCGTTATTTAAGGGTCAAAATCTGTTGCTTATGCAGCTATGAATTACAAGTATATTTAAAATGGCAGCTGAGCTCAACCAAGCACATGGACCAATACGCTTTTGTCACTAGGACTAATCCCTGCATATTTATGTCACTCAGGATCCTTAGGTGACGAGAAAAGACCTAGCCTTGAAGTAGGAATTTAAAAAAGGTACCACAACAAAGAACAA
>JAVSBU010000145.1:9502907-9513727 GCA_033118015.1 Loricariichthys derbyi | reverse complement strand
AATAGGGTGATGTTTGAAAGGCAGTTTTTGTTCTTTTTGGTCATAAATCATTAAAACTGTAACAAATGTCATACAAAAAGGTTGATATTTGAAGGTGCTTACGGATTTTTATTCTGGTAAATGATTCAGTAAATAAAATATCGGCTTTTGAAAATAATCATTCTGTTCACATAACTGTCCTAGAGGACGTTTGCACTCGATTTGTAAATAAAAGCCTTAACATGGGTTAAGTCATACTAAAATCTACATTTAAAAATAAATAAAGAAATATTTAAAGCAGAAACATTAGCATTTCCTTTTTTTCCTTGAAAAGTTTGTTTAAACATAAACATTTCAAGGAAAAAGGATCAAACTGTCTATCCGAGTTTTTCGTGTAACGTAAAACTATATATTTCGACCCTTTCTTTGACAGGAAAAAGCGGAAAGAGTAAAACTGCACATGTTTACGTCATAATTCCTTTTTCGCGGGTAAACCAGATCGTGTCCCAGTTTCCTTTGTTCTCGCGACTAGGGGCGTTTACATTGTCTGTCTGAATGTTACGTGCCAAAGGTAAGTTACGGCATCTCACATTTGATATGTGTTTTTCTTATTCAAAAATCAAAATCAAAAAGTTCTTTTTTATTGTTATTTATGATGTAGTTGGCTATCAGTTATTACAAATGATAAGTTTAGATTTGAAAATTCTTTTTTTTTTTGTCCCAATGTCCCCATCATATGAGGAAGAGCAAATAATGAGTCACATGTACAGTATGGGAAAAGTTATTAAGGGAATGTTAAAGGGTTATGTATAAGAGTGTGGGAAGAGTTTAGAAAGATAAAATAATGTACTTACTGTATAACTACTACAATAAGCATAGCGTCGCTACTTTGCGGAAATTCACTTATTGCGGGTGGGTCTGGAACAGATCCCCCGATAAGTGAGTGAACACTGTACCCTTATTTTAGCAAAGTTCTGATAAATGACTAAACTAAAGATGCCTAACTCTCATTACTTTTTTCTCAGGTGATGTTCACAGAAGAGGATGTAAAGTTCTACCTGGCCGAGCTGGCTTTGGCACTGGACCACCTTCATGGACTTGGGATCATCTACAGGGACCTCAAACCAGAGAAGTACATAAGAGCAGCCTCATCATACTTACACACTGCATCACATTTCCTAAATGAATCGAGGGCTACATTCCTGACCTGTGTGTCGGTGCGTTCTTTGATATAGCGCCAGACCACAGAAACCACCGTCTTGTTTGTAATTGCTGTCTTGTGGTTGCCTGTCATAATGGAGCGACAACACTTTGATGACAACACTGCAAACATATCAAAGCTCGAACCATGTCAACTAAGTGTTTGCAACCCAACGTGGTTTTGGTTGACAGATACGGAAAGTGAAAGGTGTGGAAAACGGCTCACAAAGCAAGTAATGATTGGCAAAAAGGCCATAGTGTGAAATTTGTAACTGAATTCACTGGTGTGTTGGTGCATACAGTTCTACCAACAGGGGCAAACATCCCAGTTTAGGAAATTCTGTTAGAAAGTTCTGTTAGAACTGAAGCAGTGTTTGTCCACAAGCTGTAATACACACCTGCAGGCCCCGCCCATTAGTTTTGTGTTTTGACTGCTATTTTTACACAATTCCGTACCATCATCTGTAATGCCAATAGGTAATTCAACTAGGTAATACATAAGATATTGCCAAGCGTAATTTATGGGACGGCCTTTGTGATTCTGTGAAATTTGTTATTTCAGCATTCTGCTGGATGAGGAGGGGCACATAAAGCTGACGGGTAAGTAATTCCATATCACTGCAGTCTCTCTCTCTCTCTCTCTCTCTCTCTCTCTCTCTCTCTCTCTCTCTCTCGGGGAAAAAGGATACTTGGATATGCAGCATTTCAGTATTCGTACCCTGTATTAAATCTTGTATCATTTACTGGTGTGGATTTATAGATGTTTCAAACCCATACAAATTGTGCTGTTCAATATTTTAATTGTTTAACAGCAGTAATTGTTTTCTAGATTAAAACTGCTTAGTAGCTATGTAATCAAATTAATCAGCAGTTAAAGGACATGTCTCAATACTTTTGGTACAATAGGTAGTAAGGGTGTAATGATGCATCACGATGCAAAAATTTGCTGATGTGCATCGTTGAGTCAGACGACATCTGATGCATTTGCATTTTTTGAACACTAGAGGGTGCAGTCACTGTCACAGTCACATATCCAGTCATTTTTTAGAAAAGTACCTGTTATTAGTGTGATTGCCTATATTGTTATTCGAAGGTCATCTATCTTATTCAGCTGTTTAACGCTTAATTTCATCCGCAGTTTTCAAGATATTGACACGGGACAAACACTGAAATGTGCAGAACTCTCGGGAGACGGTTGCTTGTAAACAGATAAGAAATCGCATGTCGCATTCGCACACTATGCGCGAAAACGTGAGAGGAATTTCCCATTGACTTAACATTACGTCCAACTTTGGACGGCCGTAACTGACAGTTTTTGAGCTAGAAACATCAAAATCGTCATGCATGGACCGTGGGGCACCCTGACCCGGCAATTGAAGTCAAGGCGTGATCGGGCACTCCGGTCACTTTTTACCACGCCCACAATTTCCGGCCAAAGGAAACCCATTGAGCACAATGTTATTTGGCCGTTTTTTGACGCTTGATTTCGCCTGCAGTTTTCGAGATATTGACACGGGACAAAGACAGAAACGTGCAGAATTCTCGGAACACGGTTGCTTGTACACAGCTAAGAATTCGCACATCGCATTCGCGTACTATGCGTGAAAACATGAGAAAAATTTTCCATTGACTTAACATTACGGCCGAAACTCTGACACTTTTTCAGTTAGAAACATGAAAATCGGCATGCATGGACTAGGGAGCACCCTGACCCGACACTTGCATCGTGGCAATCACACTCGCATTTTATGCAGGAAGTGCGCACCTCTAGTTTTGAATTGCTATTCTTCACAAATGAAAGGAAATTTACACACTTTTTAAGATATGGTGTAGCTACTACGGAGCATTTTGTTTGCAATTTAAAATCCGTTTTTAGCTTAAACAAGAAAGCATGCACTGTTTTTTTTCATGCATTGTTTACAATTTAGAAATGAATAACTTTATCGAAGGTAAACCTCTAAGAAAATCAAATTGAGAATTCAGTATTGTGAATTGAATCAGATCGTGAGCAGAGCTTTTCAGACGTAGTCTGTGCAGCTTTTTTATTTATATGTGTGTGTTTAGACTTCGGCCTCAGTAAGGAGTCGATTGATCATGAGAACAAGGCCTACTCGTTCTGTGGGACGGTGGAGTACATGGCTCCAGAGGTGGTGAACCGCCGAGGCCACACCCACAGCGCTGACTGGTGGTCATATGGTGTGCTTATGGTAAGTTACAGGATTGGTCTTTTTTTTTTTTTAATTGCTAAGGCCGTTTAGCTTTTGACATTTGATGGTACAGTTTGTAATTTGTGCAGCTCTTTGTTGCTTAAGAGGTGAGTCACAACCTCAACGAAAACAATAATGAGTGTCTGCATTCCGGGACTTACTCCACCAGCTCTGTTAATGCTGAGAATGCTTAGTGGGTTGAGTTGCAGGAAAAGGGTGCAGCAGGGGCGGGGCTTATTTTCAGGCTAGAAAAAATTATTACATCACACATCCTGTAGAATTGTGTAATATCTCTAATAAAATAATGGGTGCTATGCAGCCGGATTTTATGCCAACCCTCTCCTTGGATGACCTGGGTTCGAATCCTGACAGTGCCTTCCCGTAGCGTTCGTTATTCCTGGCCAGGTTGTGGAGGAGTCCAGAGTCTACTATCACAGCCCAGGGATTACATACATCTGTATATGTAACGCCCCTGTGTGAACCCCAGTGCCTTTAACCAGCTGTTTTGTTTCCTTTTCAGTTTGAGATGTTAACGGGAACCCTCCCCTTCCAAGGAAAGGACCGCAAAGAGACCATGACCATGATCCTGAAGTGAGTGCTGTGCTTGAAGCCTGAGTGGTTGTAGTTTACACACGAAAGGATAAAAAGCAGTCAGACAGGCCGTTGCTGATCTTGTGTTGACATGGCTGTTGAATCCAAGCTTCTGTCACTTAACCTACAGTAAACACAGAAGCACAGTCACTTTATTTCCCGTAATGTCTTGGCATGAATTACAGCGAGTAATGCCAGTGGAGGAACTGTTGATACGATAAGCAGTGGTAGTGGGGATTACAGCAGATCTCCAGAATGCACACAGAGCTTTTTATGGAGCTGGGATTCCTTTTGGGGTTGCGTCACATGAACAGATCCTGCACTGGAACCTGTTCTAGTTTTTTGGTTTATGCTACATGTACATCCGTATTTATATGGGATTCCTCCAGCCCTTGGGTAGACAACTAAGGGTGGGCAGGTCCTGCATCTTCCAGCTCAACATGGAGTCATAACAAACTAGAAAAAAGGCTCCTTGGAAGTTAGGACGTTTACTCCATGTTCTTGCCTGGCCAAAACTGGACTGAACATTTACAATTCTAAAAGGTCAAATGGGCAAATATCTCCAATCTAGTTATGCAAAGCTCATAGATATATATCTATACAAACTGATGGATTTAATTAAGGGGATATGAGGCTCCATTAAGTATTAAATCAGGGGAATGAACAGTTTTTAATGATTTTCTTGGTACGTTAATGTTGGAAAGCAAAATTTCCAAGTTGAGCTGGAAATCTAGATTTTGAATGGGTTATAATTTCAGGCTTCAGACCAAAAGTGACTTTTTCAAATGGGTTTAATCATTTTCTGTGAGCATTGCATTACATTACTTCTTTCCAGTCACATAATGATTAGCATGTTTGATTTCAAATTGGCACGCACTTTGAGGTGGAAACAAAATCATTCACATTTTAACACTGTATTAATCATTTCTCCTGCATTCCTACAGTTTAAAATTCTGCTAAAGCTAGCCGTGGTTCCGTTTTGCTAACCAGCTTCAGTTGAGCTAGTTAATGGTTTCTGTTGGGTCTCTGTGTGTCTGGAGGTGATGAATGACCATGCTAAAGTGTTTCCGTTGTCCTTTAACCTGACCCCTGACCCTCTGCAGGGCAAAGCTGGGCATGCCTCAGTTCCTCAGTCTGGACGCTCAGAGTCTCCTTCGTAACCTCTTCAAACGAAATCCCGCCAACCGGCTGGGTGAGAAACAAGCACGTCTAACGCTCGGTCTTGTTAGGAAACGTTAACTTTTACTCTGGAATCAGCTACAGCTGTTGAATATTGTTTGTACAGGTGCTGGGCCAGATGGTGTTGAGGAAATAAAGAGACACCAGTTTTATGCTTCCATTGACTGGAATGTAAGTGTGTGTTTGGATTTTCTGTCTGTCCTCAAATCAAAGTGAAACCGTTATAGTGACAGATGGATGTATAGGTGAATAGATGTACAGGTAGGTGAAGAGAGATGGTAGACAGGTAGGTAGATGTACAGAGAGTTGATGGAACTGATGAATAGGCAGATAGCACAGACAGACAGGAAAATGGATAGAAAAAGATAGACAGATAAATATAAAAACAGACATATGGTTAAAAGACAAATGGGAGGATGAGAAACAAGTATACAAACAGATGGAAAGAGGTGGGTGGACGGACAGATGTATGGAGGGACAGAAAGAAAGTCAGGTGAATGGATGGAAGGAAGGATAGGAAAGATGGGCAGATGAACAGATAGGTAGACAGACGGTAAGGAAAATGGACCGAAAGACAAGGACGGACAGTCAGAAAGACAGATGGAGCGTAAGGCAGATAGACAAAGATGGGCACAAGGACAAAAAGCCAGGTGGATGGATGGACAGAATGACAGATGGTAAGGCAAATGGACAGACAGGGAAAGACAAGGATGGACAGACTGAGGGAAAGACAGATGGGTGGTAAGGCAGATGGACAGATTGAGGGAAAGGCAAGGACAGATAGTCAGAAAGAGACGGATGGTAAGGCGGATGGACAGACAAGGACAGACAGTCAGAAAGGCAGATGGACAGACTGAGGGAAAGACAAGCACGGACAGTCAGAAAGACAGATGGATGGTAAGGCAGATGGACAGACAAGCACGGACCGTCAGAAAGACAGACGGATGGTAAGGCAGATGGACAGACAAGCACGGACCGTCAGAAAGACAGACGGATGGTAAGGCAGACGGACAGTCAGAAAGACGGATGGTAAGGCAGATGGACAGACAAGGACGGACAGTCAGAAAGACGGATGGTAAGGCAGATGGACAGACAAGGACGGACAGTCAGAAAGGCAGATGGACAGACTGCGGGAAAGACAAGGACAGACAGTCAGAAAGGCAGATGGACAGACTGAGGGAAAGACGAGCACGGACAGTCAGAAAGACAGACGGATGGTAAGGCAGATGGACAAACAAGCACGGACCGTCAGAAAGACAGACGGATGGTAAGGCAGATGGACAGACAAGCACGGACCGTCAGAAAGACAGACGGATGGTAAGGCAGATGGACAGACAAGCACGGACCGTCAGAAAGACAGACGGATGGTAAGGCAGATGGCCAAACTGAGGGAAAGATGGGCTCAAGGACAGACAGTCAGAAAGACAAACCGACAGTAAGGCACATGGGCACAAGGACAGAAAGCCAGGCAGATGGATAGATGGATAGACATGGCAAAGACAAGCCATGGACAGACTGTAAGACAGGGAGACCGAACCAAGGATTGGAAGATGGGCAGAAGGACGGCCAGAGGGAATGACATCCATTTAGATGGCTGAATAGGAAGATGAGCAGACAGACGTCTAGACGTACAGACAGATGGCAGATGGGTAGATTTGCAATAGGGAAGGTTGTGAGGAAACCTAAATAGCGAGAGAGCTTGATGGTCCATGGTTAGACACATATATAAATAAACGGTGGTACGTTTAGACTGTCGGCCAGTGTAATGAAAATAATTGAGAATCTGCTTCAATAGTTAATAACAACAAAGTTTGCAGGTATTTACGTCCGTCATCTTGCTTTCATCACCAGAAATTATTTAGGCGAGAGATTCATCCTCCCTTCAAACCTGCGTCTGGGAGACCTGACGATACCTTCTACTTCGACCCAGAGTTCACAGCTAAAACTCCCAAAGGTACAACCTGAGAGCAGCCACTTAACCCTGCGTGTCTTTTCCCTGGCAGAGTGCTCCATGACTAATTTATAATATTAGAGTAGAGAAATGGCTAACAGCAAGGAACAGCACATTTACTCGGTTACTCAGAAACCCTGTGCAGGAGACAAACAGGATGTTACGAGACGTGCTTCAGAGTGTTTGTGTGATTGTGTGTAGATTCACCCGGCGTGCCCCCGAGTGCCAATGCCCACCAGCTCTTCAGAGGCTTCAGCTTTGTGGCCATCTCAGAGGAGGAAACCCAACCACTGCAGAGCAACATCAGCTCCATAGTGCAGGTGAAGACAAAAGGTTTTCGTGATGGACTGGCATCCAGACTAAATATACTTATCTATTTAGATGACTGGTAGATGACTTGATCACCTCTCGATCTGAACTCGTTCTCCTTCACCCGTTTCCACCTTGTCAGGAAATTTTTGTGAATGAATAGCTACCAGTCCGATGCTCAGTATCACGTTTTAAAAAAAAAAACAAATCAAGCTACCCGTGACCTTCTCCTCTGATCCCTGCAGCAGCTGCACAGAAACACGTCCCAGTTCAGCGACTCGTACGAGGTCAGGGAGGACATCGGCGTCGGGTCGTACTCCATCTGCAAGCGCTGCATTCAGAAAAGCACGGGCATGGAATACGCCGTCAAGGTGACCCACCGGTCCTGCTCAATTGCTTTTTTTTAACGAAAGCGCCGATCTCTTACCTCTGCTTTTTATAACCAGATCATCAATAAAGCCAAAAGAGACCCAACTGATGAGGTGGAAATCCTGCTACGCTACGGGCAGCATCCCAACATCATCACGTTAAAAGATGTAAGTGTGAGAGAGCATATCGATAAGCACTTTGGATTTCAGCTCAAATTAGATTAGGAGTGGGGTAACTTTAGGAGGTCCGATACTGCGCAGCTGCTTTAAATATATTTTGAGCCGTAAGCACTGTAATGTGATTCAGCAGATCCTGTCCTACAAGAATATTTATAACTTCACATACAGCATACGAATTACATCATGTACATTTGTTTATATTGTTAGGCTTTGTTTGTTCAATCTGTTTACATATGCAGTGCCAATCGTAAATGGATTCTGGTGAACAAAAACCAGTAGAGATGGAACAAACCCAGACAAACCAGTTATTTATTATCCTTCTGCTGAAGTTAAATAATAAAAACATCCTAACTATGAACATTTCACTTTATCAGTTATAAACTCTGTTAAACCACTGCATACACTACCGCACTCTACAGACTCCACTTTGACCCAAATAGTGGAGACTCCACTCGGACTCATGCTCTAAAGACTCGATTCAGGTTCAAACACTAAAGACTCGACTTGGACTCCAATTGCACGCTAGAGACTGAACTTGGACTCACTATAGACTTGACTCAGATTTGTACACCAGACTCGATTCCGATTCAAGCACTACATACTCGACTCGGACTCGCGGCACAGACTCGATTCCGATTCAAGCGCTACATACTCGACTCGGACTCGCGGCACAGACTCGATTCCGATTCAAGCGCTACATACTCGACTAGGACTCGCGGCACAGACTCGATTCCGATTCAAGCGCTACATACTCAGACTCTCACGCTAGAGACCCCATTCAAATTCACACACTAGCGACTCGATTCTGATTCAAACACTACATACTCAACTCGGACTCACAGTAGAGACTCGATTCTGATTCAAACACTACATACTCAACTCGGACTCACAGTAGAGACTCGAATCTGATTCAAACAATATAGACTTGAATCAGACTTGCGTGCTAGAGTCAATTCAGACACTACAGACTCAGACTCAGAAGGACTTATGCTCGAAAGGTTCAATTTATATTCAAACAAGACTCCATTCACTACAGACTTGACTTGGACTCACACGATAGGATTCTGATTCACACACTACAGACTCGACTCTGATTTGCACGCTAGGGACTCAATTCAGATTCAAACACGACTTGACTCAGACTTGTGCACTAGACTCAGGATTCAAACACGAGACTCGACTCAGACTAGAGACAAATCTGATTCAAACAATATAGACTTGAGTCAGACTTGCGTGCTAGAGTCAATTCAGACACTTCAGACGGACTCATGCTCGAAAGGTTCAATTTCTATTCAAACAAGACTCAACGCTGACTACCACGCTAGAGACTCGATTCAAATTCACACACTACAGACTCGACTTGGACTCTCACTAGATAGGATTCTGATTCACACACTTGAGACTTGACTCTGATTTGTGCGCTAGGGACTCAATTCAGATTCAAACACAAGACTCGATTCAGACTCGTGCACTAGACTCTATTTGGATTCAAAGACGTGACTTGACTCTGACTCGCACTAGAAACTTGATTCTGATTCAAACACTACAGACTGACTCACAGTAGAGACTTTATTCAGATACAACAAGTAAAGATTTGACTTGGATTTGCGCACTAGAGACTCAATTGAGATTCAGACACTACAGACTCGATTTGGACTCTCACTAGAGCCTCAGACTCGCATGCTTTTGACTCACACTACACACTCGACTGTCAAACAGTAGACTTGATTTAGATTCAGACACTACAAACTTGACTTGGACTCACACTAGAAGCTTAGACTTGCATGATTCAGACTCGAATCACATTCACATACTTCAGACTCGCACGCTTGACTCAACTTAGATTCCCATGTTAGCGGCTCGGCTCAGAATCGCACACTTTAGGAGGTTCTTCCTTAACATTACCATTATGATGCTTAATAATGAGTCTAGTCCAGGTCCTTGTAAAGCTGATTTGAGACTGTTCTCCTCAAAATGCTATATAGATACACATGAATACTTATAACTGTATAATAACAGACTAAAGAAGTTAAACCAGAACTGTTCTGCAGGTATATGATGATGGGCGTTCAGTGTTTTTGGTGACTGAGCTGCTTAAAGGAGGTGAGCTGCTGGATAAGATTCTTAGGCAGAAGTTCTTCTCGGAGAGGGAAGCCAGTGCCGTCCTCTACACCATCACCAAGACTGTGGAATATCTGCATACACAAGGGGTATTGATTACTAGTATTCAAAGAATTACCAAGCAGTTTATGCAAATCCACTGGGACTAGTCATTTTGAACCAGGAAATCTCAAAACAAATGACGTTTGTTGGATTTGCAAACAAGATGTATTTATCCATTGCCTCTGAATTTACACAGTGAGAAGTATCGAGTTTATTAGAAGCACAATGCGTGTAAATACTCACGAGAAACAGTATACATGAAGAGACCTGCTTTTTAGAAAGGCAGTGGCCCATCCAGTCCAATCAGACTAATCAGAATGTCCCTTGCTTTGTGGACCTACTGTATTGTACTGACATCATTGAAAGTATGAGGTTTTGAAAATACAGGATCCAGGCAGTTTCCAGACGCAACAGGCTGAGAAGGTCAGACCAGACTTCTCTATCCTTGGCCACAGAGCGTCTGAGATGCCTAGATTCTCAAAAGCCACATATGAAATTAGTCTCTCCGGAAGGTCCTGGGTTTGCCCTTGAGTCTCCTTCCAGGATGTTCCTGGAGCAGCTCTAGTGGGAGCATCCTAATGAGATAACCAAACCATGGTTCTCATTTAAGATTCTGTTAGATGAGATCACATCAAGCTTGCCATACTTAAAAAAAAAAAAAAAAAAAATAAATGCCATTTATAAACTAAAATG
>JAVSBU010000145.1:9463028-9479254 GCA_033118015.1 Loricariichthys derbyi | reverse complement strand
CACACACACACACACACACACACACACACACACACACACACACACACACACACTCACACACACACACACACGTGCACACAGTCAGCTTTTTCGATTTTTCCATGGTTACAATTGAAGTCGCCGTGTTTCTGGCTTTAACATGTTTACTGCTGACATGCCGCTCCTGGGTGCTCTATGGGTAATCAGGGTAATCACACCCGGCGTAAAAAATGCTCTCTGCTTGGGATGAGAACTAACGGCTACAGAACCTCTTACAGATGGAGAGAAGTGTCACATACCAGAAGTGTCTTGCAAAACTCCATCTCTCAGCTGCCTGTTCTACTACTGCTAACAGAAGAATGTGTGTTATATACATCAAAGTGAGCTTGAACCAGAGATTGTAATTCAAACAAATAATCTATCTACAAAAAACAGTCACTGGCCACTTTATTAGGTACATCTGCTCACTGGCCATTACCTAAATACTTAATGGCAGCAACTCAATGCAATAAGGCAGGTAGGCATGGTCCAGATGGCCTGCTGAAGTTCAAACTGAGCACGAGAACAGGGAACAAATGTGATTTAAGTGACTTTGAATGTGGCATGGTGCTTGGCAGGCTTGTCTGAGTATTTCGGAAACAGCTGATCTGCTGGAGTCATCTCTAGGGTTTACAGAGAATGGTCCCATAAAGACAAAACATCCAGTGAGTGGCAGTTCTGACTGGCTTGAGCTGATGGAAAGGTAACTCAGGAACAGTAACTCAAATAAATCCTTTTTTTGAAGGATGCAGAAGAGAATCTCTTTGAACCTTGAAGCAGATGGGCTACCACACCACACTCCTGTCAGCGAACAACAGGCAACTCTAACAAACTTAGAAAATAGAAGATTGGAAAAATGTCACCTGCTCTGAGTCTTGATTTCAGCTCGATTTTCTTGGGACGGGAGGGTGAGAATTTGTTGCTGACCATGTCCTGCTCTTTAAGACTACAATATACCATCATCTAATCCACTTCCAGCAGCACAACGTTCCATGTCACAATGCTCAAAACATCTCAAAGTGGACATGACAGTGAGTTCACTGAACTCAAATGACCTGCGCAGTCACCAGATCTCAATGGTGGAACAGGAGATTTGCCAACAAATCTACAGCAACGGCAGGATGCAGTCATGTCAATATGGACCAAAATCTCTGAGGAATGTTTCAAGCACCTTGTTGAATCCATGTTATGACGAATTAAGGCAGCTCTGAAGGGGATCCAACCAAGTATAGCAAGGTGTATCTAATAAAGTGGCCTTGAATGTATATAGCTTATAGTTAGATAGAATACCACAAAAACCTTGAAAAGTCACTGAGCAATATTAATACATTGCTTTTTCCCTTATTAAAACACCAGGTTCATGAATATTCCACAAAAACAACCATGCTAGCTCATGCTAACGCCTATGCTAGCCTGCACTTATTGTTAAGATGAGGAACCACGACTGTTAAAATACCGTGCATTGTAGTGGTGCTTGAAAGATCTAAAGGTGTATAAAGAAAATCCATTTAAACAAATTAGAGAATTATATTCTTTCAATAAATCCTAAATACTTAGCATTTTTAATACACCATGTAGTATATAGCATCCGATTTGGGACATATCCATCTTTAGCAATGGGAACTGGCTGGGAGCTTGCTTGAATACATTATTTTATCCGCTTATCCTAGCCAGGGACGTGGGAAAGCCGTTGCCTAGTCAGTGACACAGGGTGCAAGGCAGGAACAACCCTAGACAGGGCACCAATCCATTGTAAGTCACAGTCACTCACAACCTCACACACACACTAGGGCACTTTGGAAACACCAATTAACGTAACATGCATGTCTTTAGAATATGGGAGGAAACTGGAGTACCCAGAGAAAACCCATGTTAACATGTGGAGGACATGCAAACTCCACACAGGTGGAGACCGGGGTCGGGATCGAACCGAGGATCTCAAAGCTGTGAGGAGATGGCGCTAACCGCTGCTCCACCATACCACCTCCTTACTTGAATGTTTCGCTAATGTTTCAGAACTCATCAATCATGCATAAAAACGAGTAGGATGTTCATATTAGATTCTCGGTTTACTTCATTATATTGTCAGTGATTCATTCAGTAATCAAATGAGTGAATATAGCATGTAGAAATAACGTGTAATGATATGTAATATCAAGAATATCATGTAGCCAACGAGTTCTGAAGCTTCCTAGGACTTTATAGTGCCCTAACAATAATTTAAATATCAGATGTGATCGGTTCATAATTCTGGAGCTTAGACTGCAATATCCCATTGAAGATGAAATTCCAAACCGTCAATTCAATTCAATTTTCAGTTGGAAATACTTAGTAAGAATATGTTTGAAATGATGCACTGAATCACTACATGTGATGACTAGGTTAATCCAAAACAAAAAGTCATCAGCTATTTTTTTAACATGTTTTGAGTTCACCAAATTAACAGCTGTGAGTTGTCTGGTAATCTGCGTGGGCGTTTGTGAGATCCTGTCATTTTAAGGTCTGAACAGTAGCATTCTCATTTCACACACAACATACCAGCAGATGCTGTTGGGCAGCACATAAAGACTCAAGGACACGCATATCTATAGAGACACTGACTGCTAATTTTGTACACTTATCTGGATTCATCTTAAGGAGTTTTCATACAGTATTGTGCAAAAGACGTAATTTGATCAAAGGACGATTTGATAAAACCTGTCAAACTTTGGATTTGTCTCTCTATAATACACTTTTCCTTAAATCTTCATTACAATCTTTATCATATCTTCACCTTTTCACCGTTTCCCTTCTGAAAAACTTGTTTATTGGGTACTACCCTTTCAAAAAGACCATTCCTGAAGAAGCTTCTGAAGAAACATGTTGGGATGCTTTTCTTCAGCACGGACAAGGAAGCTGGTCAAAGTTGATGGGAAGATGGATGGAGCTAAATAGAGGGCAATCCCAGAGGAAAAACTTTGAGGCTGCAAAAGACTTAAGACTAGGGAGGAGGTTCACCATCCAGCAGTACAACGACCCTAAACATACAGCCAGAGCTACAATGGAATGGTTTAGATCAAAGTGTATTCATGTGGCAGACCTAAATCCTATTGAGAATCTGCAGCAAGACTTGAAAATTGCTGTTCACAGACACTCTCCATCCAATCTGTTTGAGCTTGAGCTACTTTGCAAAGAAGAATGGGCAAAACTTTTAGCCTCTAGATGTGCAAAACCCCAAAAGACTTGGAACTGGATTTAAAAAGCATATGAGCATCTGTCTAGCTCAAACCTTAAATCGCGTTTCAGCTGCCTGTCTGTATGTAGCCATGCTCTCAAGCACAACACCTCCAATGGAATGGTTTCCATCATGTGTGCATTTGTGAGTGTGTGTGTTTTGTTAGCATGATAAATGAGAGTTGGAGTGTTTATTTGACCCAGGCAGTCTGGCAGCGATGGTACAGGAGCCTCCACCCTCTCTCCCTTGTTCTTTCGATGGCAGATCCAGATGTGAAGGCAAACTATGAGGAGACAGCGAGGGCAGAGGGTCTAAGCCTGCAAATCTCAGCAGGCAGGAAACCCCTCTCTGTCTCACACACAAAGACTCACTCAAATAAAAAAATTATTACTTTGCAAGCACATGCATTTCAATTATCACATGGCCCAAATCCCTGACCCATCCGACAGCCTCATTTGTATCTCCTGGTCTTTTCCATTGAATTGGAAAATGCTTCAGCAGCCTAATGTCAGGACCCCAAATCTTTCGCTCCTAGAGATACAGAGATGTCCTCTCAAAGAAATACCGTACCCCCGCACACACAGGAAACACGCTCTACTTAATGCCCTGGCACTGACTTTCCTAAAGGTTAAGAGATGTCAATTCGTGCTATCTCTCTATCTAAATGGCCCATCTGTCATAGTAATCCGACCCTCTTTTCTGTCTCCGTTTCTCTCCCTGTCTCAAACTCCCTTTCTCTCCCTCCCTGATGGCCGAATTCAAAGGAGTCAGGAGGTGGGAAGACAGGAACATTTGGTGGTTCTAATTACACAGGCTCCATGCATGAGTGAACAAATATGTTACAGTCTAGAGTGCCTCGGTGGGCCTTAGTGGGGTTCTTCTGATAAGGGTCGTTTAGACAAGAGTGAGAAAATCTTGTTTAACCACGCTATCCTCTGTTTTTTTTACCAGTCTCTCCCACTCTGGACAAAATGACGTCTTTAGCTTCTAAAGCGATTGAGGTGACAAGATTTAAGACCGCTACGTCTGTCTCTTTTTAGCGCTAGCACTAGTAAATGACTCGATTGGAGACTGGTGTGAGACAGAAAAGGTCCATATTTTAAAAAAAATCTGGTTAAGAAATGGTTAAGAAGTTGAAGCTACTATCGAAATACTGAACTGAATATAATGTTGGGCTCTAAATCCTGAACTCAGAGTTCACTCCTGTCTCAAACTCTAAGGTTTATATATTTTATTCTATTCTTGCTTCATTCTTACATTTATAATCATCTAGGCCACCTGAGGAGGTTTGGTCACTTTTTAAATCTTAGTCCTCCCAAGGTTTCTTCCTTATAACATTAAGGGTGTTTTTCTTTGCCACTGACACTCTAGGCTTGCAGTTTGGGATTGGCCCTATGTTTAACGGAAGTCAAAAATGCATTGTTAGGCAGTATCACATACAACATGAAAGATGAAACAGAGACTCAACGAATGAATGTGACCCAATTTATATAGGTTAGAAAGAATAAACAGGTAGCAGGGGGACCAATAAAGGAGTACTACTACTTACAATAGGGCAGGTACCCACACTTATGAATGCCATTTAAAGCTTGTTACAAATAAGTAGTGGAAGGTCATCCACCCATTATTAAGTTACACCAAAAAAAGGCTCTAAACACATCAACCAATTTAGTCTCTAATCCAAACATGAGATAACGATTCTGGTTAACTTTAACCCCCCTCCTCTGCTGCAGAAGCATTGATTGAATGTTAAGTTGATTAAATGACCATGACTTCCAGAGCTAAAAGATAGATTTATAATGTCTATTATAATTTATTATATTTAAAACCTCTGACTTTAAGGCAAATGGAGGTAGATTGGACAGACATTAAACAGCACATAACTGTAATGCCAAAAGACTCGCTTGGTTTCTCGATTTTATTTTATTTGTTTTTATATATGTTTCTTACCTGCCTTTCTGTATAACGCCTGGGTTTTAGAGACAACGCCTAAAACAACAGTTAAAGTAGCGGTCATCTGCTTAAAAAAGTCATACATTGGCTGTAACATATACACTTCTGTATTGTATTTTATAGTTTTATATTGTTTTATTATATTCCTCATAATACTGATTTATTTTGAATACATTAGTCTATTTTTCTTTACGTTCATTTGAATTTTTATTCAATTCTACAGTACAGTCTATGTAGCTTCTATATACTTAAATTTGTATTTAAATGTATATTATACATTTATAATTTAGGTCATTTGTTATACCTAATTTCTTACATATAAAATTAAGGTTGTGTCAATTTTTCCATTTTGTTCCTTCCCAGGTTTTCTTTCTCGTCACATTTATAGTTTTTCCTTTCCACTGTTATCAAAAGACTTGCTCAACTGAGCTCAAAAACAGTGGCCCTGGAGTTGTAAATCTGTTTTGAGTCAATACTCTATGGCGACAACAATAAAATCGGATCCCTCCTATGACTAACCAGAAGAAAGTCGGGTTAGAATTGTGCAAAAAGCTCAAAAGCCAAAAAAAAAAAAGCCCCCACAAGCCCCATCACTAATGCTGTATTGGTGTATATTTACAAATTATTAGTAGAATGGACTCAGTAACCTAATTAATAGACCCAGAATTCAAGTAACCCACCTCAAAGACAAGTATGCTGTGATATTTGTGAGCACTTACATAATCAGATAAATACTACAGTGAAATCATTATCTGATTAGTGTGCTCAGAGCTGAAAAACATTGGTTTCTAAATATTTATTCAACGTATACCCTTATTATGCCCTATTTATTCAACGTATTCCTTCTTGCACTTTCTCCTTTTAGGTCATCCATGGTCAGTGAAACATTCAAGCTGGTTTGTTGTGATGAGTCACTTTTTTGGACAAATTAATCAGCAAACTCTTGAGCCAAATGAGTCTCGGACCATCTCATTAATGAGACTGCAGTCGTTTCCCAGCCATTCCAGGGATGAATTCCCTCAAACTAGTCAAGCTAAAAATGAGTAGCTCTGGGTACGAAGCCAATTGGTATTAGATTCCACTAAACAATACCAGTTAATACAAGACTCTAGAATGGTAAAATAATCTTAATACAAAGTTTTAAACATTTTTTACGCTGTTAATCGCATTTATTTTGTCAGAAATGGTCCCCTAATCACCATTCCCTACATTCTACATGCTATATATAGCACTATTACCCTATGTGGAACAGAATTGCTGATTAAATTCCTGGCTTGTATGTTATCCCATGGTCACGTAGAATTCATACTCTGGTTTTCTGGTTTTGTCATGATAGTGGAAGAAGAAGGAACTAAGCGGGGTCCCTTCTGACCCTACACAGTCTAGGGCCTTAACGGTTACATCGGCCCTCCTGGAACCTACTCCGCCTCCCCCCTTGCTGGGAGAGCCAGTACCTTTGACCCTAAGGGAGAGGTAACCACCAGGAATGTCATCACTAGGACAGGCATGGACAAAGTGTGAGGGAAACGGGAGAGTGGAATGGACGGGGACAGGATGGGAGAACGAAAAGGCAACAATAGCGAGGGGAGTGGAAACGATGAGTTAACAAAAATAATGAGGCAAAGCAAATAATGAAGCTAACCACACCCAAAACGAAACCAAAGTAGCTGCCATCAAAAAAAAAACCAAGACCAAAACACGAGCGGAAAATCCCAAAGCAGAAACACAAGTGAAAAATACAGAGAACAAAAAAAGCGAGAATTTCCGAGAATACAAAGACGCAAAAACCCGAAAACGCATAAACCCAAACTTGAAACGGTAGCACGATGCGGTGAGAAGCCAATGGTAGAGAAAAAGCCAATGACAATGAAGCATGGAACAGCCAAGGATGCGAGGAACTCTGCCGAGTGCCGTCATTATATAGGCGCTCATGCAGGTGTTCCTCGTCTGGTCTGATAGCACTCCATGTGCCTGCGCGATCTTGTACCAGCTTTTGGACCGGCCTCTAGTGGTTGCGGAGCAGGAACTATGCCTTCTAACAGCGTTAGGTCAATTGGTGTCACTAAAGTACCACAGTGAGAGTAAGTGTGTATGTGTGCGCTCTGATGGACAGTCACCCCAATGTAAGCTCCCTGGCTTGTATGTGCTCCCGTGGTCACATGGGATTCAACTGTTTACTTTCCAAAAACGTGTGTTAAATTCACTTGGTGTCTCCAAAGTAGACTAATGTTGGCTCCTACCTTGCTCCCCGTATTACTGGTTAAGTCCCAGCTCCTCATGACCCTCAGTTGGATTAAGCAGGTATGACAGGATTAAGATGGTGCCCCTTTAATGTCCATCCAATCAAGGGCCATATTTTTTTTTATATTTAGTATGTTAGAAATGAGGAAAAAAATTCGGAACACTCTAGCATGTAGAGACGAGGCCTGTATCAGGCTGTACTGAACCGGCAGTTTTCCAAACAACTCCAGGCTTTCAGATATAAAGCTCCCTCTGTAGAAGCACCTGGGAACTGCAAATATTCAAGGTCAAAAACAGAGCAGAGGACGCAGTAATTGTAGCTGAGTAATTACCCACGTTCAACATCGAGCACGTGCAATCTGAAGTCGAATACATTCTTAAATAACGTACCGAGGTCTTGAATAGGCAGCCATGTGGGAGTAGGAGACTTTTTTTGAAGCTCCCAGCAGGGCAATTGACTCAGAGGTAGCGGGGCTGATGAGCGTAAGTGTGGGCTAACGCATTAAGATAAGAACATCTGCTCTGATAATGGCTGTCAGCGGGACGGCCCCCGTGCTTATGCGACTGCATAGAATCAGTTCCCATACAGCGCAGACGGACCTTTTTTTGAATTCAGGAGTTTGAGTACAAAGATCTAGGCTCACAGCTGATGTAGTAACAAAAGTACAAATGCATTGGACACGCTTTTTCCCCCAATCCTCTAAAGGTGTCACGCTAATGATCTTCAGCTAAATGCATTCCTATTTTAGCATCTCTTTTGCAACCTCAAATCGATGTCCCTCCAAAGGCGACCGTGTGAGTTGACGCATCTTGCAGAACGTGATGCCTTAGGAAAACTGCAGCTTCGTTAAATGAAAAAGGGAAGATCAGAGATGTAGACGCTCACACAAGCGCGTGTCACAGTGCTGAGACTCATTCACCTCCTCCCTTTCCCCCCCGCTAGGAGACCCACAGCTGCGCAAGCCAGGTGCGTTCCACCCCAACACACACACACACACACACACACACACACACACACACACACACACACACACACACTTCCACCCACAAATGGCCCCAGCAGGAAATGCCTAATACCCATTTTAGAATGATGCCACTGTGCCAGCGTGACAGGGTGCCCATCCCCAAGGGGACTAAGGCCTGGAGACCGTCGCTGCAACGCCTGGAGACCTACATCTGACGACTATCACCACACACAGATAAAGCTTGCCACGAGGTCACAGAGCAGCTTTATAGAAGGGTTCGAACATAAAATCTACATGCAGCTTTTTTCCTTTTTTAAGAGATTTGAGGTACCAGGTCTTTCACTTACTCAGTTAAGCTTAATTATACCAAAACGTTTTTTGGAAACCATTTATTTCTAGCATCATGACTGATTCAACTACTCTTCTTAACCTCTTTAGGCCAGACTTTTTTTTAATTACTTGTTTGGTGGATCCACCGATGTTAGTTTTTCACATTTTCAAAAAAAAAAAAAACAATAAAATTGGAAAAATCGCCTTTTTTTTTTTAATTGTTGCCAAGCTTGCATTCCTATATTAGTTGAAAATGGCAATTTAAAACTTGTGCCATCACTCAGCCACAGCTGAACCCTATTAGACGTGCATCAACGCTGCGCCGCTAGATGGCAATAAGAACCCGCTAATTGCGGGTCATCATCACTAACGCATGTGTAGAATGTACCAAAGTCTCTGTTCATCATCAGAAACGCATGCGCAGATCGCCTCGAGTTCAGCAAGATCGCCTGTATTGGCCACTAGTGACTTTGTCACTATATTTAGCGACTTTTCAGACCGTTTAGCGACTATTTTTTAAAAAGCGACTAGTGACAAATCTAGCGACTTTTTGTGGTGTTATTGGAGAGCTTTGGAGACTCCGAGATGAACTGCACATGCTCAAAGCCACCACATCATGAATGAAAAGTGAGTAAAACTCATCTCTCACATTTGCTGTAGCTTTAGCGGTCATTTATTTGTATTTTTTTGCTTTGATATTGTTCTGAATACATGATACGGTGTCCTGGTCGGATGTTGGGGTGATTTAATGTGATGTTTTTAGCCATATAGTGCACATTGGTTTGGCTCCTGATGTTCGCCAATTGAAAATTTAAAAAACAAATTCTAAAGTGAAATTTTATTTTTATTTCTGCCACCGTATTCAGGTTTTGATTACAGAAATCTTGCCAAACAAGAAATAAAAAAAGTCTGCCCTTACCACACTCCCTATTTTCCTGGACAGTCGACCTCAAGCACTTGAAGTTCTGCACCTTTGTGACCTAAAACAATTTAAACCCTGCTCCAATGCCGTGTGCTTTGCTGCCCTTCTACTTGGTCTCTTGGACACATAAAACATCTACTTTCCTTCTCTGCATCATGTCAGACAGCTCTCTACCTTTGCCTGTCATTGTCCCCACTGTTAGAGTCCCACCCTCAGTCCTACACTCTTGACATTCCTCCTCTCTTTCTGTCTCCTCACTCGTTTCCCTCCTCATGGTTTTCGACTAACAGTAGCACAATTTCCACTGGCACCCTGTTTGTCAACAGCACTGGTGGTGGTCGTTGTTAATCCGGGTCATGACTGATCGGGTATGATGTTAGTTATATGTACTCAAATGTTAGTTTTGGCAAAGTGTTTTACGTCGGATGCCCTTCCTGACACAACCCTCAAGGTGACCCTCAGATTGTAGGAGGGTCACCTTGGCATCCTGATGAAATTCCCAGACACCGCTATTGCTCAAGCAGAGGTTGATTACACTAAATACTTGCCACCGAAGCCTATAGAAGCTGTTTTTTGGCTGCATACACATTTCCTCGTTGTATTCTAATAAAGAGACTGAGAAATAAATATATATGGTCATTATACTATTACTAAAACAATGATATATGTAATCAAATGCTGTACAGCACAACAATTTGAAGGTCAGAAAACCTGGAGCAGCTACAGTTAGTGGTCTTGCCCAAGTCCCCAACAGTGGAGTTTGAACCCTCAACCTTTCCGTCTGTAGCAATGAGCTAACCACAAAACCACAACTTCCAAACTAGAGTGCTAACTCGAGTGCAAACACAGTCCTTGGCTCCCAGAAATTATGCAGTCAAGCTTCCCACATTTGGGACATGTTTGCCTTGGCTTGGGTGAACCACCTTCAAGATCATTCCCTCAAAACTGAATGTGCAACATCAAACTTAGACGCCCAAAGTCTAAATCGTGCACCCAGTATGTAAAAGTGAGGGTTTAATATTGATAAAACTAAAACAAGAGGAACTCTTTTTCTTTGTCAGGGGAAGGCATGAATTTTTTTTTACATTTTTTTGTTCTGGTTGCTTATTAGCCCCAAAGTGTGTACAAGTGGATATATTGGCATTATGATGGGGGCACAGCAGGCAGCTGTTGCTCCATAGACCTTTGTTCAGTTTATTTAATGTTATCAGCATCAATGGCCATTTCACAGGCAGAAAGATGGTTTACATCAAAGCAAGTTACATACATACATTCAGATCAGGACAATTTAACAATCAATTAACTGAATGCATGCTTTTGGACTGTAGGAGAAAACCAGAGCACCTGGAGTAAACCCACATAGACAAATCGAGGACATACAAACTCCACACAAATAACCACTCTGGGTTGGGATCAAACCCAGGACCTTCTTGATGTAAAGCGGCGATACTAACCACCGTGCCACCCTACTGTATAGATTAAAGTACCTTTACAGGCTGTAAGTTACAGAGCGCAGTGAACATGCTGGAGGAAAATGGGCTCTGTTCCAACTGCATGGTTAAAGCTATTCTTCCTCTTGTTGACATCACCAAAGAGCAGAGTTTAAGCCTGTATTAGTATAGGGAGCGATTTGGGACATGGCCATGGCAAATGCTAATATTGGAAGGGCATAAAGTAAGACGCCAAGCTAAACGTGCAGACACCAAGAAAAGGAACTTGTGCTGCTTGGCCAAAAAAGGTCACCACCTGTGGGGGCGGAGCTATAATCTGAGGCTGCTGCAGTTCTAGGTCAGGTTTCGGTTCAGCAACATTATGAGCCCAAAGAATGAGATCAGCTGATACCTGAATATACTGAACCACCAGGTTATTCCATCAATGGACCAAAAGAGATATTAATTTAGCCAGAGGTTACAAAAAGAAATTCAAGCACCAATAGTTTTTAAGAGGAAAATAGATGTCCATTCGGTGAAGTCTATTAATGCTCTTTTAATGTGAAGTACTCTAATCCTATTTTGGTGTTCACTGCACACTGTATAATCTAATTCTTTTAAAAAGCTTCAAAGGTTTGAACTCTAGATCACTCAAGCTTAATCTTGGTAGAGTTCTATGTCATCATTAGATGCCTTTGGTCATCACTGAATTTGTTTCAGTAATGGTATAATGAACATATATAATTATTTCTCAGTATCTTTATATAAATACTTTCTAGAAAACAAAAACATTTATTTTTCAATAGGCTACAGTGGCAGGAATTTGGTATGATCTCCCCTTACACTTGAGCCATAGCAGCATCCAGCAGCTCCATCAGGATGCCAAGCCGAACCTTCTGCAGTCCGAAGCAGAAATAGTCTATTCAGAAGGGTAGCACTAAATACTGACATATGCCCTCAGAAGCCAGTGTGTTCTAAAATATCTGGGGTTTTTACATTTTTGTACATGTTTTGTGTACATACTTTGTTGCTATCTTAATAAAGAGACTGATAAGTAATTATATTTGGTCATAACACCATTGAAAAAACAAATCTAATGCTGGCCTAAGACTTTTGCACAGTGCTTTACGTTTTTCTAGTTATATTGTGGATATATTCTAAGTAACAGAGTAAAAACAAGCCCGTAGGTATAAAGGCATGATAGCATGTTGCACTGTATTTTTCTAAATAGAATTATATGGTCACAAATCAAGCCAGACTGTAAACTCTATCTTGCATCTTTAACAGTTGAGTTTGACAATGGAAAATTGTAGGAAGATGCCAAAATAGATCAATAGTAATGTAGCTTAGCAGCAGTACTTGCTAATGCAGGATCCACTGCCCCGACGCTAATCACACATTACTAGTAGCAGACGTTATCTAAGAGCCGTATAAGTGTACAGAACATAACACACTTAAGACGATAATTATGAAGCTGACATTGCTCTGGGAGAACTATTACAGGTGTGTACAGTAAACATTAGGTATCAAATAAGTACAGAGTAATTATGGTCGATTTAGATCAGTTAAAGTGTACATGACAGATATTTTTTACCCATAACTACACCTCTTGACCTGCCTCAGAGTTTATCAGATTTATCTATCTATCTAACATGCAGTGCAAAACGGATTTAAAATAACATTACTCCAAGCTATATGCCTTTAAGCTCTCAATTCAGTCAGACATATAGATAAGTCATGGAAAGCACCTTCCATTATAAATACAGTATCTTATAATTTATGAGCAGCTGTAGTCGATTTGCTAGTAATTAATCTTTAGAAAAGATAAAAATAACATCCAATAAATGATCACAAGTACTGAAGATGGCTTATTCCTAGAGTATAGATTTTCAGAATATAAGGGAATAAAAGGAAACACTGAAGAAACGATGCAATCCAGGTCATCTCATCTGTGAAACATGGTGGTGGTAGTATTATAGTTTGGGAGATGGCTTATTTCTAGAGTATAGACTTTCAGAGTGTAAGGGAACAAAAGGAAACACTGTGTGAAGAAACGATGCAATCCAGCATAAGGTCATCTCATCTGTGAAACATGGTGGTGGTAGTAACAGTTTGGACTGTTTACTGCATCTGTGGCAGGACAGTTTGGCACAGTGGTGGACAGTAATAAAGTAAATCTATTTAGTTACTATAATTAAGTAGTTTTTTGTGTATCTGTACTTTACTGAAGTATTTCCACTTTGTGTAACTTTTTACTTTTACCCCACTACATTTCAAAGTTAAAAATCTTACTTTTTACTCCACTATGTTATAAAATCTTTCCTTTTGGCTTATGTGCAAATAAAAGCGTAACGTATAAAAATGAAAAAGCAAGCAGCAAACACACCAATCAAGGTATACCCTTTGAACTTATTTAGGACTACTTAATGACATTCTATTAAAAGACTGGCGTAGCCATTTCATCTAAAATTAGTTGATAATAGGATGTTAGAGCCACAATAAATCAAGGTACTTTTACTTTCAATACTCAAGAACATTTGAAGGCAAATACTTTTGTACTTTTACTTCAGTTGAGGTATAAAGGGAGGATTTATACTTTTACAAGAGTACATGGTTTGTGTAATTTGTCCACCACTGCTGGAAACAATGAATTCTCGATTATACCAGCAAATTCTAAAGGGAAATGTCAAGACATTTGTGTGTCAAACGAATCTTAAGAAAATGTTCATCATACAGCAAGAAAAACCTAAGCACACATGTGGTTCTACCACATAGCTGATGAAGAATAAAGTTCATGCTCTAAAGTGGCCAAGTCAAAGTTCTGAGCTTAATCCACTGGAGAGAGAGATTTTCTGCAGAAATTTGGAACATTTTAAAGGGATCAGAAACTTAAGCGTGACTGTAGTCCACTATTTACACCAGATAGTTTAACAATTCAAATAATTAAGGTAGAGGCACAAGGTCAAAATATGTCAAAAATGAGGACTATATTAGCATGAGTGAACATTTCATCTGTTTTTTGGAGCAGGATAAATAAGTCAATCAGGATAATGGTTCAAAACACACAAAACTTTGCAGCAAACTACAGTACAGTAGAATCCCACCTATTTGCGGTTCAGCACTCGTGAATTCACCCATTCGCAGAGTTTTCTCTGGGAGGTATCTCATTGTTATTCGCTGAAAATCCACACATTCACGGTTTGTTCTGTAGAACATATGTACTCATTATTTGAGGGTTTCCATGAGCCGTCTCAAAGGCATATCCCAACTACAACTACTACTGCTACTGGTATCCTGTAGATGGAGCAACAGTTGGGTGTGTGCTTTTTCACTCCAATACTCGAATGCTCTTGGCTGGTGTTCGGATGTCTCTACAGGGTGGGCTCTCATTGGTTGATACATAAAGCAGTGTGAATGCACAGCCACAGCATTGACACCAAGCTCAACCACGTTCACGCATGGTTAGATTTAAGTCAATATAGGGACTTATAAGCACTTTTATGGGGGTTACAAGTATTCGTTGATTCACACTAATTACGGGTGGTTTTGGTCCCTAACCCCTGTGATTATGAGGGGTTTATTGTACTGGAAATCCAAAGAAGATCAGGGAGTGATTGCTGTAATGGACTTTCATCCACAATCACCTGGCCTAAACCTCAGAACATTCATGGGGCACTTGGAGATACAGAAAGCTAAGCACTTAGTAACACCACAAGATGCTCATTGCTGTGAAAGCATGCAGGGATAAGAAAGATCATCAGATTTTGGACAAACTTGGAGTCCAAGTTCATGAACTTCACTGAAATTATGTTGGTTATACGATTTGCTGTACCTATAAATGAATGAGTGAATGAAAACAACAGCACTTTCACTCCAATTTTCACTCAGATTTCAGATGGTTGGTCCCCATTGAATTATGATAGTTTTACAAAAGGTTACAGAAAATCCAGATCCTATCTAATCCAGAGGATGTTACAAGGAACTTCAAACACCAATCATATTTAATATGCAAACCATTAAGATTGAATTAGTTCATATTAGAAGATAATATAAAATTGTTATATTGCTTTGAAACAATGCTCCATTCTAAAAAGTGCTATAGAAATAAAACTGACTTCAATACTGTACACGACTTCCTACAATTTGCTTTTCCTACCTACATTATTTCAAATTGTGCACAGGAGAGTATCAAGTCGACAGTGTACATTAAACATTATTGAAAAACACCAATTAAACTACAGTTGGGCAAAATCATTAACATTTTAATAGTGTTCCTTCGCTACTTCACAGTTTGTTTATTGTGGACTTGCTGTTTCCTAGATTCTCAAAAAATACAAATGTAAAATATTTATTGTGGTATGTTTGCTGTTTCCCGGGGTTTTGCAGTACTCCATTTAAAGTACATTATTATTATATACAGTATTATACAGTGTAAATAACCACCTAAAATGTTTATTCATTTGGGTTAATTAAATAATTGATATTTAAGTTATGTATATTTAATATTGACGTAAATACTTTCTTATTGTGGCTAACTTCACTTACATGAAAGACTTCAAAATTAAAGACTCCACCTTTACCTAAATGTATCGACTTCATGCCAGTTTAAACATTTAGGTAAAGGAGGAGTCTTTTATTTTGAAAGGGTATTTCGGCAGTGGCCATCTTTGTTTGATTCCTATCATTCTAGCTGTAGGATGTATATTCAATGGTAAATACTCATCAAATTTTTAAAATTACGTATCTAGGTTTAGGAGTTTAAAAAATTTTATGAACATTTAAGTAGATGTTTTAAAAGGTACATGTACAGTATGGGAAAAGTTATTAAGCATCACTACTTTGTGGAAATTCACTTATTGTGTGTGGGTCTGGAACGGATTCCTCATGATAAGTGAGGGAACAACATATTTCATAATAAAGCATTGAATAGTTCATGCTTTTCCTCACTACATTTTTCAGCGTTCATCACTGCTGCCATGTGACTCCCTACAACATGTAATGCCGAGTTCCTCATCAAAGAGAGAGTACTGTGGATTACGCAACACTTGCTTGGGAAAATTTGGAATTAAAAATGTGTTCTTCTTCTTCTTTCGGCTTTTCCCTTTTCAGGGGTCGCCACAGCGAGTCATCCTCCTCCATCTCACTCTGTCCTC
>JAVSBU010000145.1:9316433-9327282 GCA_033118015.1 Loricariichthys derbyi | reverse complement strand
TTTTGTAATTTGTACTTTTGATCACTTTGGTTTTCTAGGGAATCCTGACATACCGGCTCATGTCCCTGTAACTTCCAGTGTAAGCCATAGAGAACCATGCATAACCTCATTTGCCTCCTGCCTGCATTTTCCCTCATACTCTCCTATATCTGTAAGTATTATCAGCAATGTTTTTCTCCTGCTTCAGTCACTTGCTCCATCCCTATTTATCCTCCATAGTGCAACATTTTTTTTCCTAGTGTGCTGTCTCTGCTTAATTGCATTCAGATTAGAATGTAGCTGTTTCTCCAGATTAGTCCATCAAGAACTGATTGTCTCCAGCTGATTAGCAGCAACAATTTCCTATTCAGTCAGAAGAAACCACTCTTCACTGGGCTAAAGCCAGAGCATCAGCGAGAATGTCTACCACAAGCCATTACTAGGCTCATGAGATTTAGCTGCGAAGTATTGACTACTGTCTCATATAACGACAGTATTGGCTTTACCTGAGTTCTGCCTCTAGTATATCTGCCTGTAAATATAGGCATTGTCTGTAGGTTAATTTAAATTAGTCTTAACAGATGAAGCAGATGTAAATTAATTTGCGTTTTTAGCTTTTCCTTACAATTAAGTAATTAATGTTCATGATTCAGGTCTCTGTTCCACGGGGTAGGACATCTCGGGTTGTGGCTATGTCTAGTTAACTATTTTCCTGCCTATCTATTGGCCTGAGACAAAATGACTCTTGTTGTACACAGGGCTGTCTTAGCTCCTGTTTTGAAGGTAGTGTTTCAAGTTTTAAGTAGCACATGCACCTCTGTGGTCATCGGTGGTTTCAAGGCTGGACCGTGAGATGATGCTGTTTGAGACAGTAATGTTACCATTTATTGTAAATTCTCTAAACATATCCTAGTCAGTTGAGGTGGGGAAAATTCATAGATGCATTGCGATGGGAAAGTGGACAGTTGAAGTGATTCTGAATTGATTCACAAATATCAGAAATAACTCTAGTGCTTTTAACATTTATTGCCATGGACTGCCATTGCTATTGAGAACCAGAGCATTTGAGCTACGTTGCCCACTTTGGAGCTGATATACAGTGTCCTGTCTCAGAAATATTTTGTGCTAACCATACACTAGAACAATTTAAGAAGACTCTGACATCCTCTCACATATAAAGACAAGTTAGAGTTTTTAGTCACAGATTATACATTTGTAAAAAGACTGGGGATCTTGCAATATCAATATTTCCAAAACTCCAACTACATTATTTCTGACAGTATTTCAAATATTTTGGAAGCACACCTAAAAGTAATCAATCAGTAAATTAAAATACAGCAACATTTACCATAGGCTGTAAAATGAACAAAGTGACTTAAGATCAAATGAAAGCAACACGTTTCATTTATTCATTTCATTTTAGTACGTTTATATTATTTCAGTGCTTGAATTTTCCCTTACATTTTGGAGTGCCATAATTTGCATAGAACAAATATACAAAACAGTGAATAGCTCAAATCTATTTAGAAATAAATGTAATTTGTCTGTGATGGAGAAATTAATTTGAAAAGCTGTTTGGCATATGGCTGCCGTAATTGTCACAGCGATACTGACAATCTACAATGACACCAAAGCCATGTAATCACTGTGAGAAAAAAGAAATCCTGTATAGAAAAGATGCATCAAGATGCATCAGTAGTCATTTTATAATCGCATCACAGCCTTCTGAATCATAATTGAATTGAATCGTGAGGTTCCTAGCGATTCCCACATAGTAGTCAGTGTGCTCAAAACAGTCCTGGAGAGCTGGGGTGGCTCCTTTGAGACAGATTCTCATTTGTTTTCAGAATACTAAAGATTTTCTGTTATATAAGGACTGGGTTTTATGTTTGTAAAATGGCAATGTAAGCAGTGTATAGTCACTTACATAAATTCAGCACGAAAATATTCTTCTTTTCAGTTGCAGTTGCACATGGTGAACCTCCTGGAATCTTTGGTGAGTATTATTGATATTTTCTCCCAATTGCTGTTTATTCTGTATAAAATTCTAAACATGGTTTGCCTGTAAGGAATCCTAACTCCCCTGTTTACTTGAGTGGAAAATCTTCCAGAAAGTCCTTTCATTTAACATGGTCCTAAAGAACAAGATCAAGAACAGTCAAACAGCACGAAAAATTTATATCACCTCAGAAAAGACAGTGAGTGCCTCTAAAACATTATTACAACAATTATTGACAAATCAACCCCAAAAATTCAAACATCAACCAAACATGGTTCTAAAATGAATCTACTGCTTTCGTGTAACATTGAAGGTCATTGCAATGGGTGGCAACAGAAACAATGATGCTTGTTCATTATTCATGATTCAGTCAGCACAATTTCAGCTCTGACTGAGAGACTATCTGTATTTAGACAAGCTTTTGGGAGCAATGCCACGCTGGAAAAATGTGACTTTAACTACAACATTAGTATCTTGATGCATGTTCAAAATTGCAGATGAGTAAATCCCATTGAATCAGTTCATCTGGACACAAGGTTTTAGTAGAAGAAAGGTTTTGTTACTCATCTAAGTGACTTCTTCAGTCTCAGCTAGTTGGAAAACTTCCCCAAGCCTATATACAGCACATTTGAATAATGACTGATACCAGCACCATGTGTGCTATTCACACCAGATTGGGGAATAACTGAGCTGACCTCGTTCTAAAATGGTGAGAGGTGTACTCTGATGCCCCCTACTTGGTTCAGGCATAAGGCAGGTGCACTGTGTTATTAAACCAGACAGACTATCATGAGAAAACTGTCTCTACTCTTAGAGACCTAAACACTTATGAGCCCTTGAAACGGCATCCTGGCAGTGGTTATAAGAAAAAAAGTGATTGTATAAAACTGCATCCACACTCCACTGGAGCACAATTTAGGAGTCATTAGGACACTATAGCAGACAGCGTCATCGAGGACACTGGCTAGGGACGGAGAGAAATCTCACATTAAAGCAGGCCTTGGGTAAATGTGGTTATCCTAACTGGGCTTTCATCAAAGCTGGTAAGACGGCCAAACATTGCTCCAGTGGGTCAAAGAGAGGAGAACACCTACTAAATGTAAACCAGTAGTGATTACATATGTGGCAAGAGAATCGTAACAACTGAGAAGCATATCTTCCAAATAACGTGTGTCAGTATCCCAAAATATGATACAACAAACAGGTCCAGCTCGAGGACTGGGTCCCCTGGCACAGAATAATATAGTGTTTGCTGTCAAGTGCCAGGCGGATTGCTGATGTACACCAGGAAAAAAAACAGCTACTGGCAAAAGGGATGGCACAACAAAGAACAATTACCTCATCATGACAGGACTATACCTACCCACAGTTTACACCCACCTACAGGCCAGTCGTTACTCTTTCAAGGATGAAAGTTTCAAGGATTTAAGCTTCAAAATTAATTTGTCTGGTGGCAGAATTTAACAGGGAATTGTGGGCTTATTCTACCTGTATAAGAAACTGGCTCCTTTGAGGAGGCTCCAAGCTCCTAGTTGCAGTGCTCGACCTGGCCATTAGTTTGGGAATGTGACCAAGAGTGTGACAAAATACATGGCACACTTGTGAAATAAACTTCCATGTTCAAAACTGCCAGACAATATCTTGGCAGACCCAGTGAATCTTACAGACCTGGTCTGTCAGGATTTTGGCAGTTTTGAATCTAGAAGGAAGCTTGGATTGGGCAAATGGGTGCAAAACCATAGACAGGGAGCAGGCAGCTAAGGAGGCCAGCTGGAGGCAGGTGCAGGGTTTTCTTGCATGTGCAGCTGGTGCAGGAAGACATGTACTCTTGTAGACAAGTCCACCTTTAGGTTTGGTCACCAAAAAGTGTGTGCGAACTAAGGCAACCTGTGGTTCAGGATAGCACCAGTGAGGGCAGATCAGCTGAGGAGAGGCAATATTTGTGACAAAAACAAAAATCTTGCCACAAGCCCAAACATTGGGATTGTGTAGAACCTACCATGCGAAGCCTAAAATTATAAGGGCGAATGTAGTGCCTGAATAACAGAAAACACCCTAGACTCATGGTGGTTACCAGAAATCAAAAGGGAAACTGGAGCGGGTTGGTGAGTGATGTGAGCCAAGATGCACTTGTCCAAGGTGTATGCCATGACAGGACAGTCGATGGTTTCTACAAGAACACTTGCCTGGTGGGACATGACTTTGATCAAGGAGGTTCTCCTCAGCCCCGTAATCAATAAGAGCAGAAATGGAGGTTACCTTACTGGAAACATAAAGAATTGGGTATGGGAGGAACAGATTCACTCTCCAGTACACACACAGGTACTGGCAGAGGATGCATTTTGGGCAGAGTGGGCATTTGGCTAAGAAGTAACCAGCCTGCAAGCAGCACAGGCAAACCCCAAGCTCAATGCACATATCCTGTTCCTTGGCTGAGTTTGGTTCTTCCCAGCTGCATAACCTTGGTGTTGGACTCAAGGGGAATCAGAATCTGTCTTTATTGCCATTGTCAATGAACAGAATTCACAGATGAGGAATTTGTTTCGGCATAAAGGTGCACATGAAACATGAAATACTAACACACTGTGATATAATACAGTAAATAAAAAGATATAGTACAACAGTATCACACTGTGATAAAAAAGAAATTAGTAATAATAAAATATCTCTAAATACAAATAAAATACTGTACAAGGGTATGTGCAACAGAGCAAACAGTGCAACTAGATATTGCAATTAAAATGAAGTGGTAAAATGACTGAGGCAGAGTTATAAAGTGACGTGATTACAAAGTGTTAATGAGTTCATTGGCAGAGGGGAAGAAACTGTTCTTGTGACAGGAGGTTCTTAGCCGAATGGACTGAAGTCTCCTGCCCGAGGGGAGTGGTTCAAAGAATCTGTACGCAGGGTGTGAATGGTCAGCCGTGATCCGACCCACTCGCCCCACAGTCCTGGAGATGTACAGGTCATGGAGAGAGGGCAGGTTCAGCTAATCATCTTCTCAGCAGAACGCACAATACGCTGTAGTTTGTGTCTGTCCCTGGCAGTGGTCCTGGCATACCACACCATGATGGAGGAGTTGAGGATAGACTCGATGATGGCCGTGTAGAACTGCGCCATCAGCTGGGTCGGCATCTTGGCTTTCCCCAGCTGTCGCAGTAAGTACATCCTCTGCTGGGCCTTCTTGATGAGGGAGCTGATGTTCAGCTCCCACTTGAGGTCCTGGGTGATGGTGGTGCTGAGGAACTGGTAACAGTCCACAGTGGTGATAGGGGTGTCAATGAGTGCAAGAGGGGCAGCGGGGCTGTGGCTTTCCTGAAGTACACGATCATCTCCACTGTCTCCTGGTCATTGAGTCCCAGGTTGTTGCTGCTGCACCAGGTCACCAGCCGGTCCAACTCCTTCCTGTAATCAGACCCATCACCGTTCGAGAAGAGCCCGATGAGGGTGGTGTCATCTGCAAACTTAATAAGCTTAATAGAATCGTGGCTAGAGATGCAACAATTGGTGTGCAGGGAGAAGAGCAGAGGGGAAAGTACACAGCCTTGTGGAGATGAAGGGTGTTTAAAGTCTGTGAGTCTGAAACATTCTTCCCTAGCTGCATGTGCTGACTCCGGTTTGTTAGGAAGTCTGTGTTCCATTTACAGGAGGAATCAGGCACATGGAGCAGAGAGAGCTTGTCCCGGAGCAATGCAGGAAGGATGGTGTTGAATGCAGAGCTGAAGTCCACAAACAGGATCCTAGCATAGGTTCTGGGGAGTCCAGATGCTGGAGGATGAAGTGGAGGGCCAGATTTATGGCATCATTTACAGACCTGTTGGCTCTGTAGGCAAACTGCAGAGGGTCCAGAAGGGGGTGGTGATGGACTTGATGTGCGATGAAACCAGACATTCAAAAGTCTTCATGACCACAGACATGAGAGCCACATGCCTGTAGTCATTGAGTCCTATGATGCATGGCTTCTTGGGAACAGGGATGATGATGGAGGACTTGAAACAGGCTGGGACATGGCATGACTCCAAGGAAGAGTTGAAGGTTCCTGTGAAGACTGCGGCCAGCTCATCAGCACAGTGCCTCAGGGTGGAAGGAGACACAGAGTCAGGGCCCGCAGTCTTGTGTGGATTCAGCCTTCTAAACAGCCTGTTCACATCCTCCTCTCAGACTGAGAGGGCAGAGGGGGAAGGGGGGCAATCCAGAGTGCTTGAGCTTGGAGTGGTGTGGGGATCTGGGGGACGTGTGTTAATGACTTCAAATCGTGCATAGAAGTCATTCAGGTCGTTGGCCAGCTTGAGATCGTCTGTGCCCCCTAACCCAACATGAACTGGCCCAACCAGGCAAGTGATTTTGCGTGCAGCTGTCCCAACGTCACGTTTTACTTGCCCCGGGCCATCGTTATTGTTGAACCCTGTCCTCTTTTAAGACTACTCCTACTCACTCAGAGTTCATTTCTCTTTCTATCCACACCATGGTAAAACAGTTTAAACCCTGATCCAATGTTGTATAGGGTTTATCATTATTGAAAATAACTCTGGAGCATGATGGGAGAATGCTATCCTCAGAGAAATGTATATACAATGTCACAGTGTCCGTGCACTCGTCTAAACTGTCTGTAGAAGCCTTGAACATATCCCAGTCTGTGGTGTCCAAACACGTGCTCCTCCACAGCTTCACTGGTCCACTTTTTAAATGTCCTCACTACAGGCTTTGAGAGCTTAAGTCTTAAGTATGCGGGGATCAGGTGAACCTGATCTGAGAGTCCTAAAGCTACACGGGGCACAGCATGATAAGCAACACTCACTGTAGTGTAACAGTGATCCAACATGTTCCGCTCTCTGGTCGGGCATGAGACAAACTGTTTGTATTTGGGTAGTTCATTATTGAGATTCCCTTTGTTAAAATCTCCAAGAATTATAACTAGGGAGCCCGAGAAAGACCGCTCCACGCTCATAATCTCGTCCACGAGAGTACACCCAGCCTTGTGCATGTCTGCACTCGGTGTAATATAAACAGTGGCCAGAATGAATGAGGAAAACTCAACTGGAGAGTAGAACAGCTTACAGTTGATAAAGAGGTATTCCAGAGATGGAGAGCAGTGCTGGGAGATAACTGTCACATCGGAGCACCAGGCGTTGTTGCTGTAGAAACAGACTCCTCCACCTTTTGTTTTTCCTCCAGCGAGTTCCCACTGCAGGTTATCAGCCCTTCTGAGGAAAACATCCTAACAAGGGTGATAACCTGCAGTAGACCAGGACCAGCAACTAAGCCAGCTGATAGAGCCTGAAGCGTACAGTCAGGATGGTGCTCACAAACATAGGTGCCGGTCCTAACACAGGTTGACCAGGGCCTGGAGGGATCCAGGCTTATTGTGCAAGCCATTAATAAACGTGCCTCTCAAGGTTGTATTGTTCCAGTCCGAGTTAGCAGTCAGAGTCTACAACTTGATGAATTACTCCACCCAGAGCTCAAGACCTGCCTTAGTGAGCACAGCCGCCTAAATGCAGTGGCAGCATGACTGGGTTGGTCAAAGCCCACCCATAAGCATGAGATAAAGGTCCTGAGTCCAAAGTCCTGAGTCTAGAGCACAGATCAATTAAGAATCATGTGGCCTCCATATTCACCCTGTCCCGGAGGAGGCCTAACACATGTGATGCAACTAGCTCATAGGAGAACATTCAAAATTGATGGCATTCAAAAAGAAAGCTTGCATTGGAACAGGAACCTGCCACAGAAGTCCAGGTCACTGAGAACGGGCTCAGGATCAGTGATCGGAGGTTCGCATGGCAGGGGTGAAATTGGAACAGCCTTAGGCTGACTATCAGGAATGGGTGTCGGTACTTTGGGAGAGGGAGCAGCTGGAGAGGTTATTGATGGAACTGCCATGGAGAGATCTTGCATTCTCTGAGTCACCGCAGTAACCTCATACCTATGGCCCTAAGCACTTGGTCATGCTCACTCAATAGCATGCCTTGGTGACTGCGAGCCATCTCCAGAGGAACCACAATTTACGCTGATGGCTGCTCAATTCCATAATTAATAGCAGGATTATTTCTGTTGTGAGGTTCACCTGCAAAAGGAGTGTGAACCCACCAGTAAGCATCACAAATCAACGCAGACACAAAATAAGCTTCACTCAGAACTATGGAAATGGGGAAAGAGAAAGTGGCGTGTATGGGTTACCGGGATGGTGAGCATCTTGGAGCTGGAACCATGGTGGGAGCACAACTTTGGCATCTGGAAATGTGGCAGTGTTCAGCCGATGCCAGAGAAGGTAAGGGATGAAGGTACTACCCTTCCTTTGTAGGTAGAGAGTGGAGTAAGATTAGGAGCCCTGAGGTCATATGAGGGGCTTAGCACAATAGTGTAGGAAAAGGTAGCTGCATCTTGGCACCACCCGAACCCCCTCGGTACACCCTGCGCTCCCCATGTGATTGTCCAGGCAGCCCTAGCCCCATTGGCCTTCGGGGGTTTACCCGTTTTTATAGCTTTTTGTTTTCGATTTTTTTGGGCTTTATTTGTTTAGCCATTGCCTATCGGTTGCCTTATTCTATGTTCAATAAAGCCTACCCTTATTCATGAAGCTGTCTGAGTGCAAGTCCTCCTTTCCACCTCACCTCCCACATCGTGACACTTTCAACTGATTGAATAATAAGTGTCCCAAATGTCAATGTAGACTTTGGCACTCATTGGTGATATTGCCATCTCCCCCGTGCCTTTACTTTACATGCAGACCCATATCACCAACAACTGTGGAAATGTACAGTTTTCTCTTTAGGCAGTTATCTTCATAAATTTCATTGAATTGGCACCAAACAAAAGTGGCAACATCATCACCTTGCAGATTTGTGATTCATCACTGAAGATCACTTCTATCCAGTCACCAACAGTCCACGATTGCTATTCTTTACCCCACTGTAACCTTGTTTTTTTGTTCAGGTGTTAATGATGGCTTTCATTTAGCTTTTCTGTTTGTAAATACCATTTCCTTCAGTCAATTTTTGACAGTTAAGTCACAGACAGAGTCCATTTTCTGCACACTTGTTTATCATTTGTATTGTTGTGCATTTTCTGTTTTCAAGACAAATTGCTTTAAGTGCTCTGTCTTGATGTTTTATTGTCTTCCTTGGTCTACCATCATGATTCCCTTTTACAACCTTCCCATCTTGTTTGTACTCAAGATTTTAGACACAACTGACTGGTAACAACCAAAAACTTTTTTGACGTTCCCTGATGATTTGCTTGCTTGAAGAAGTTATATAATCCTCTCCTTTGTCTCAAATGACATGTCTTGTGTTGGAGCCATTATTAATGTCAGTCTGCTTTGTGAAACAGCTCTCCAAGGTATGAGCACTCTTTTTAAACGGAAGAATAAATACCAAATTTTATCCATAATTGTTTCCTCTACGTGATCTAAAAAAACAGTTGTTACTAACCACAACAGTTATATTTGTACAGGGGGTGAGATGGAAAGAAGGACCCACACGCAGACAGCTTAGTTAAATAATCACTTTAGTGATTATTTTTATAACCACCCAATTGAGCAAACGTGAGGCGACAGCCGCAAGGAAAAACTCCCTGAAAGTTAATAGGAAGAAATATTGGGAGGACCGAGGCTCAGGAGGGGATGCCCATCCTCCTTGGGCTAAAAGTATATGCGTGATGAATGGGCAGTGGTGCTGAACCCAAAATAAGACAACGGGTAGACACCCCCCAGAACCGGCTAAGTTAGGGTGCGTGGGGCGATGCGGAGACATAAAGCACATACCACATGCCACTAACCTGCTGCTGCACGTGTGGGAAGAGGTCTGATGTGGCGCAGTGTGAAAAAAGCTGAGCAAACCATACTGCAGCATGCGTGGGAAGAGATCCGACATGGCACGGCACAAGGCCGGGCAGATATTGGTGCTGCACGCATAGGACATGCTCAGACACGGCGCGGCCGAGCAGCGTAAGGATCTATATTGCAACAGGAGCGCAAATGCCATAGCCCATATAATGGTGCTCCATTTTATTCACTGAAACTTCCATGTTTTATCCTCTTGAATCCACGTGAACTTGATTAGCGAACAGCAACATTGCGCAATCATGCACAAAGTGTGGCAGCAATGTCAGCCCTGTCTCCTGTCATACCACGCTCTGCCCATAGGGTGCCGTCAGCAATTTTGATAATACGAGTATTTATTTCTTTTTTATTATTTCTTAATGCCAAAAGGTTGTGATTTTGAAAAAAATAATTGAAAAAGTTTTGTAGCAAGTCTGTGATTTTTATTCTACAAAGTTAAACAATTGAAATAATATCCTCCGAAAATTCTGATTCTATAATTTTTGCTAAGGGTTGTGTAAAGTTTAGACCTTACCAATCCACACTCAGACAGATTGTTGACAACCTCTATAAATTCATGTCCAATTGTTCTTGTTTGGACCAAGAAAGATTGCTTGCAAAGGTAACGTCTAAGTAACTAAAGGACTCTCTCACATTGTCTAACATCAGTAGTCATGAGTCCACTATCAGGAGAACACTGAAAAACAATGGTCTCCATGGCAGGGTTGCGATTAATAAACCACTCTTAACCTGAAAGAACATTTACATTGGTAAACCATAGATGTATAGTAAAGATTGCATATACAAGCAAGATGGGTAAATATACACGTATGGTATGGTATGCAGTTAGTCATTCAGACTCTACAACAAGTGCATAGCTGAATGAAATTACATTTATTAATAATAATAATAATAATAATAATAATAATAATAATAATGCATTGGATTTATACAGCACTTTTCCAGATGCTCAAAGCACTGAGTGGCATAGAGTAACTGTAACTGACCCTAAAGCCAGCAGTTATATCCACAAAGACCCTTCTATTATTCCT
>JAVSBU010000145.1:9262829-9277157 GCA_033118015.1 Loricariichthys derbyi | reverse complement strand
TTTGCACTGCTTACAAATGGCTTTGGTCTTATAGAGCTCTTATCGTCTGGAGTAGATTTCAAATGAAAATGTCCATTCATCCACACAAGTTCGCTACCTTTCTGCAGTTTTCTATTTAGCGCCAACCAGTTCGGTTAGAGTTTGAGCTTTATGAGAGCGCTGCTGCAGTGCTCTCATTGGCTGAGATGAAGGCTCATCATGACGCACCACTTGTCCCAAACTCCCTCTTCCTCCTACTGTCTCTTTGTATGTGTATTTTTTTAGATCAGCTTGCAAAATAGCTATAAAAATAATAAAGTGCGTTAACGCGCGTTAAAATAATTGTCAGCGTTAATTCATCCATGAGTTTACGCATGATTAACTAGTTAACGTGCCCAGCCCTAATTAATAGTAATAATTACAGAACTGCATTAATGTCGTAACATCTAAGATACTGGTGGTTTTTTATTGGTGGTTTGACTCAAGAGCCTAAGGTGAGCGCAACATAAACATACACTCGGCCAGACATTGGACGACCAGGAACGGTCAGATATCACTTAATGACCGTTGGGTTTTCTTGGCATTGCATCTAAGGTCACATTGGTTTTCCACCTTGTCAAAGACTCAGGTCACATGGCAGCATTGCAGCTTTGCAAAAATTGCAAAAGAAGCTTTCCAATAGATTCCATTGTAAACCTGTATGAGCTCTGAGTCGCCCTGGATAAGAACGTCTGCTGTAAATGGCTCACGGTCCAATTTATCTCAAAGGTGTGTGATGGTGTTACAGTCCAGATTCTGTGCAAACCAGCCAAGTGCTTCTTCAAACCATTTATTTATGGATGTTATTTAGGAGAGCAGAGAATCCATACCTCCATAAAACCACAAATCAGAAAAAGTTGGCATGGTGTTTACATTTCCTTTGAGTTTTATTTAACTGCAGATGGTATGAACCCAAGATATTTCATGCTTCCTTTCTATTAATTTCATTTAGTTTGTAATAATCATCCATTCAACAATAAGGCCTTCAACACATTAAAAAACATTAAACACATTAAAAAAGTTGGGACGGGGCAATTCGGGGTTAATAATGGTGACAGAAACAATGTGATTTTAAACAGATAATCATAATCATAATTTGGTACAAAAGCAGCATCCACAAAAGGCTGAGTTTTTGAGGAGCAGAGATGGCCAGAGGATCTCCAGTTTATCAGCAAATGTGTGAGGAAATTATTGAAATGTTCCTCAAAGAAAGATTGGAAGGAATTTCCATTTTTTCTCTCTACAGATCAGTAAATGATTAAAGGAATCTGGAAAAATTCGGATCTCCCCTCACTGATGCAGGGAAGAGGTCTTTCCCAGTGCATGCTGATTGGTTCCCTTTATCTTTAGCAGAACGACAGGTATCAGTCAGCCTGCATGCACTGCATTTCGTATTATGGTAGCAGGGGGTAGCAGGTAACAGTGGCCCTTTGTAGAGGGTCACCGGTAAGGCTAATCCCGAGGTATGGTAAGCGGGGTCACCGGACAGAGATAGAGTTTCTTCCTCAGAGTCCCTCGCCACCATTCTGATCCTTTTATTCCTGTGCCCCATGTGGTTGTTCAGTGTATAACACTGGCCATTAACCAGCCACACTGCTCTGGTTCGACTCCAGAACCAAGATCGGCTCCACTGGTTCGGAGCTTGGGCCTTTAAGGGTTTTTATTTTCATTCATGCATTTTTTCATTTCTATTTCTTTTTTAATTTAGTTATGTTTTGGTGATCATGCATTTAAGCCTGACTTTGCCGGCCCATTTGTTTTATTTTAAGTTTTAATAAAATCTACCATTCTTTGAAGCTGTGAGATTGGGTCCTTTCCTTTTAATTCACCCCAGATGACACCGTAATAAACTTTTGTTGATGTGGGGTTGCATGATTAGCAGCGTGAATGAATTAACACATCACAAATAAGAAGGCGTGTTTCCATCCGTTTTTGCAAATAGGATAATAATTGAATGCTGTTAAATGGTGGCTGCTTCCAAGCCACACAAATTTAGTCCGTAAGAAACACGAGCTACACTAACAGCACTAATCTTCCACCTCCAGGCAGCGCCCTAAGCAGAGCAGTCAGAGGCCTGAGTGCAGTTCCATGTTGGTTCAATGCATTAGTAATTCTCTGGCAGGAGGCGAGACAGAAAACAGACTGGCGCTTCATCAAGAACAACGAGCAGCAGCTGGTTGGCCCACTCACCCTGACCTGACCGGACTGGGCTCTCAGAAGCCCCGTCTGGCACGGGCTCCATACCGTGACTCCAGGGATGGCCTAATTCCAGCACACGTGTTCCTGAGCGAGCGGGAGGCTCCATCACGGATCAGCATTCATGCAGGGCAGGCGCTTCCCTTTCCTTCCTCTGGACCTTCTCAAACTTTTATCATGCACCACGTTTAGAGAACTGAGGGCATGGCTATGACGTAACCATTCATCAGTGCTGAAGAGCGAAGGTTTGCTGAACTACAGTTAAGTACCTTTGAATCTGACAGCATTGTGAATGTGTAACGATTTCTGCGTGCTTCTCAGTTCCCTGCTTTCTAAAATACATAGCTCTAAAACCATCAGAAAGTACATTGCACTGTCACATAAAAGACAGTTTCTCATTGCATAAATGAGTTTATGGGTGAAAGACAGATGCTCTGCTGAGCTGCTCCATGCTCTGGTGAGGTGGGGTTTGAGTTACATTTAGGAATGGTGAAAGGTCTCTTAATGGTCATAATGGGTTGGTTTCTTATATTGACATTGACTTATTAACACTGAATGTATGAACCCAAGATGTTTCATGTTGTTTCTGGTTAATTTAATTAATTTGTTAATAAACATCCAGTAACATATCAGTAATGATAAAAGGTAATAAAAATAATGATGTGATTTCAAACAGATCATTATAATCATACTTTGATACAAAAGCAGCATTGAGGAGAGATGGGCAGATGATCTCCAGTTTATCAGAAAGTGTGTGAGAAAATGATTGAAATGTTTAAAAATGAAGAAAACCCTCATTGGTCTGAGCCCAGTCCCTGTTCCCACTGGGTGATGGTCCATCCCAGATGCCTCTGATCCCAGAGAAGTGGGTGGAGCTTCTGTGGGTGGTTCAAACATAAGGCTTCTTTTTATCACAGTAATGTTGTAAGTGGGGTTTGTGAAAGTAGATCTTCATAAAGGTTTGATAAAATAATCCGGTGCCCAATTTTTCAGATCTATTTTGGAAAAAACAGACAAAGAAAGGAACCCCAAGTCCAAAAGCCAGGCTCTGTCATTGTAAAGGGTCGGGTCCGGACTCTTGGTAAAGGTCATTTATACTGTGGTGATGCAGCATTAATGCAGAAATGTACAGTGAGATTTTAGAGTGACATAAACTGCCTTCAAGACGAGATCTTTAACAGGGACGTCCTTGCATTTTTCAACAAGACAATGCAAAACCACATGCTGCTCACATTACAAAGGCACGGCTCTGGAGGAAGAGGCTATGGTACCAAACTGGCCTGCTTGCAGATGTGTGGAGAATTTTGAAATGAAAAATACAACAACGACCCCGAACTTTTACACAGGAAGAACGAGATAAAATAACGGCTGAAACACTTCAGCTTTTTTTTTTTGGAAGAAATGGATGCCATGTGCTCTGGACCAAAGACGAAAAAGGAACCACCCAGACTGTTATCAGTAACAAGTCCAAAAGCCAGGCTCTGTCATTAGTACTGGGTCGGGTCAGGGCCCTTATTAAAGGTCATTCACACTCCTGTTATGCAGCATTAATGCAGAAAAGTACAGTGAGATTTTAGAGCACTATAAGCTAATCAGCTAATGCAGAACAAGCTATATCAGCAAGAGTTAGGAGTAAAATATGTAAATCCCTTCTTTAAGGAACATTTCCCATCCTATCCCACCTTATTTATTATTTGGGGTTCTGATTCTTGAAAAAGCCGCTGGATAATTAGAGCAGATCTAAAGTGCATCACAGTCTCATAAAGCAATCGAGCAGAGCCGCAGATCACGATTCGCTTTTGTCCTTGAAGCCCAGCACAGGTCAAAAATCTAAATGCGACCTCGGTTACCTGCACGCGGTGATTTTAATGAAGTCGTCTCCGCAGTCTATACTTTATAAAGGGTGACACTTAAGCGCTGACCTCTTGTAATTAGGAGGAGCATTAAAATTAATTTCAGGGTGCAACTTTTAATAGCAGCAGCCAGTTCATTTTTATTTCAATCACCAGCGAGGAACGAAGACGTGGGGTGAAGCCTGCAGTCCGTCTTCATGAATATTCTGCTGACCTCCTAAACCCTAAACCTCGGCTCTCTCGCCTGTTCAAAGGCACTAAGTAATTCTCATGGCATTTTTAATGAGGGGTGTAAAAGAAGTGGGATTCAAACGTTGAATCAGCAGAGATGTAGCAGAAATAATTTCTACCGTTTCTTGGCGTTATAAATGATCAACACAACCCTTACATATATAAAATCACAACTTTTCGGCAGAGTGGGAAACACACTGCAACACACCTTACACACCTGGAACTTAGAGGGAACTGCTACTTAAGAGCAAGCACTTTTTGCATTTGTGCTTCTGCATGCCCCTGGTGACTCATTTATCTAGGCTTGCACTTCAGAAAAAAGGATATTATAACTTGCAAACACTAAAAAAGCCTCCTCTTGGTAAACACTTTGTTCCTAATGTGTCAGAGTGCTGTGAAATATATAACATACATATTATTATACATATTATTCATTCTCCGATGCAAGAATCAAAACCTTTAAATCGGTAAATATCAGGAGATTAAGAGCTACCTTGAGGGCCGTAGTGCCCAGTAGAAGGTCCGTAAGATCCGGTGGAGTTGCTCTGCTGATAAACACCCATCCCATGCTGCATTTGGCTCCTGGAGGACAAGTGTGGGGACATGGGGGTCTGGGGGACGTACTGACTCTGATTCCTCCTCAGAAAGCCTGATCAACAAACACAGGAAAGAAGAGACATATAAAAATAATATTTGAGCAGACATGGTGCTTCTGTGGCCTGTTTGCCATTCCTAACGGACATGGCTACGGTAAGTAACGGTCTGTCTGCACCATGTGACTCAGACTGAGCCCCGACCCCATGGAGCGGCACCAGTTTGGCATATAAACCTGGCATATAAATTGTGTGGACCTGATTTTACTGCCGGATGTACCAAATCGGCCAACCAACGGGATGGAGGGGAGGCCCAAGTGAAGCCTGGTAGGGTGCAGCGAGGGAACAGAGCCCAAGAGATGACCCACCTGCAGCATCGGATGCCCTAGCGGCAATCCCCATGTGGATACTTCGGGTCTGGCTTTACCTGGACCACCACATGGAAGGCAAGGGGCACTGAGGGTTCAGGCGGTGAAGAGATGCAACTATCTGTCCCTACACTAGCAGACTAAGACCTCACATGACCTCAGGCCTTCTGACCTTACTCCACTCTCCCTCTACAAAGGAAGGGTGGTACCTTCGGCCCTCACCTTCTCTGGCGCAGATAGCGAGACTGTACAGCAAATGCGGGTGGCTGTGCACTAGCTCGAGACGTGCCTAGCGTATAAAAGGCGAACCACGCATCAACTAAAAACCCCATCAAAACCACTATGTGAAGTATCGGTGAACCAGTACGGTCGCTGAGCCAACAGACGTAAAAAGTCTTACCTTCACCAATGGCCCTCGATGACTGGTTCACGCGACTCGCGTTTATAAGCTGTGCACAGCTGAATCCAATATACGAGGCTTTAATTTCCGCGCCTGCTATCGCTGGCCGCGCATGCACAGGACGCGGAAAACCTCACTGGGTTCAGCTGTGACGTCAGGCTCGTGGCAGACTGCCCGTGTTCATCGGAGCAAGTCTGGTGTGGATCCTGACAAGAACATAATGCTTTCAAGAATACCACTTGTTCTGAGAATTGTTCTGAAGGAAAGTTAACAAAAAAGTACAGATTTTGTACCTTTTTTTCTTAAAATTAAATTTAAAATTAAAAAAGCACATTTAAGAATATTTTCTTTATTAAGACATTTTTCTGAATCTGTGACCCTTCCCTTCACTCCTTATCCCTGTGTGATGGGGAAGTTTGGAGCCTATCCCTGAGATCACAGGGTATGGGCATAAGCCTGCCCCAGATGGAATGCCAGTGTATCTCAAGCTGGCAGGAGTCACTGCTGCAGTGCATGAACAGAGTACCAGTGCATCACAAGGCCCAGTAACCACACCACCTAAAGTTCACGCTGTAGGCCCTCAGGAATGGCTTAAAATACAGGAAAAATCAACATCATTCAAAATAAGTCCAGATCTGTAGGTCTGGGACTTTGCACAACAATACCAGGTGCTTATTCATACATTCATTGTCTTATCCTCTTTATCCTAGCCGGGTCGCGGTAAAGCTGGTGCCTAGCCAGAAGCACAGGGTGCAAGGTTGGAAGGACCCTAGACACTAAGGGCACTTTGGAAACATAAATTAATCTAACACACCTATTTGGAGTGTTGGAGGAAGCCGGAGTAAACCCACATACAGGGAGAACATGCAAACTGCCACTAATACTGGATGCTGTCCTCTTATAATGTTTACGCAAATGTTTAAAAAAGTGCAGAAAGACGTTATTTGCTCCCTGCAGACGTGAAAAAAGATTCAGCAGAAAAAGTGAGGACAGAAGAAAAACGATTAAAAAAGAGGTCTAAAACATTAGAGAAGCATTCACAAACCCAGAACTGACATTTAGAGCAATCCTGATTGGATGCAATTTTAAATGGAGGGCCACTTTATTACATTTAAACCCCTGGGCAAAGAGCCCTAAAATCGGAGGGGGGTTAGGAGGGGCGGTTCAATCCACTCAGATGGGAAAGGCTGCTTTTGTCTGAGCCGCTCTGCACACTAATAATCCAGATTAGGCTAAATGGAAATGTTCAGTAGAGCAGCGAGAGCCGGCCACGCTGCTACTGTGGCCTCGTAAGAACGTCTGTTCGGTAGAAGGCCAACACACACACACACACACACACACACACACACACACACACACACACACACACACACACACACACACACCAGTGACCAATCATCTCCCCCTGCACTCTGTTCCGCTTGGGCTGCAGAACTCGGGCAGCCGTCTACGGGCCGTGTCTGATGAGACGAGGGCTGAAAGTGCTTAGGCAGCCAGCGAGCACGGCTTTAACGGAGGGACATTATTGTAATGTTTTGCTTCCATTAATGTAAGGGAGCTCAGAAAAAAACCCACAGTGTAATACCGCACTTTAAATTGCCTGGAAAATGGATGAAGGGAGAGCAGCACCGTGCAGATGGTGCTAAAAGCAAATAATGCATTCACACGCGTCCCCCTCCTCGTACCGGGTTCGGAAAAGCCAGGCTCTTAGCTGGACAACAATAATGTAAGTGGTAAAGGGGGAACGAAGAGCGGCCCAACTCAAATTTTATGGAAATACAATGAGCTCTAAGAGTGGTGCAGCTGGGGGTCGGGAGTCCATCGTATTTTTTAAATGCAGAGAGCAGGATTTCTAGAGGTCATGAAGGCACGAAGTTATAATATAATATATAATATAAACCAGACAAAGTTCCATTCTCTTAGTGTTATTTCTAAAGAAAACAATACAAGTCATTTATGCTTAAATACCAGAGCCAAAAAATAGCAAGAAAGCACATTACCTCCTATAAAAATAGATATAGATAGTGAATAGAATTGTTTACATTCTCTCTCTACATCCGGAGAATTATCAGTAACATCCACTAGGGGGCAGGACAGAGCCAGTCAGGTTTCCCAAGGCTGGTTTTCAAACCACACTTTAATTTACTATTTAATTAATGTTATTATTTATTTTGTTACTACACAGATTGTCTTTAGTTTGGTAGGTCCTCTGTAAAACGTTATGCTGTTATGATCATAATTGCACCACCCCTGTGACCCAGGTTTGAGCCTTGCTGGTGCCGTCTGGCTCCATTGGACGTTCTATAGGCATGATCAATCCCTGGCACTGCAACAGTGACCCCTGCTGCCCTGTGATGGTACTGGGATTCAATCTAGGTAACATTTACATGTCTAAGTCAAGTCTCTGATGTGTGAGTTTAGTCTTTAGTCTTTGGTATGGAGATTAAGTCGAATCTTGAGCCTTTAGAATATCCAATTCAAGAGTCTGAGTCTTGAGTGTTTAGTGTTCAAGCAGAGTCTTTAGCATGTGAGTCAAAGCTGAGTAAAGAGAGTAAAGTTTAGACTTGAGTCTTAAACGTGTGGCTCTGAGTCAAGTCTTGAGTCTTTAGTGTCTGTCTGAGTTGAGTTTTAAGTCTTTGTGTGTGTCTGTGTCTTCAGTCTTCAGCATTAGTCAAAGTCAAATATTGAGTCTTTAGTATGTAAGTCCAAGTACAGTCTTGAGTTTTTAGGACGCAGGTCTGAGTGTTAAGTCTTTAGAGTGTCAGTCTTAATGTTGAGTATTTTGAGTGCAGACCTGAGTGTTGAGCCTTTAGTGTAAGTCCAACTTGAGTCGTAAGTATTTAGCCTGCCAGTCTAAATACTTGCAGAGTTTTAAGTCTTTAGTGTGTGTGTGTGTGTGTGTGTGTGTGTGTGTGTGTGTGTCTTCATTCTTTAGCATTAGTCAAAGTCAAATATTGAGTTTTTGAGAATTTTAGGTTTTTGAGTGGTTAACCTGTAAGTCAAGTTTTGAGTATTAGGTGTTTGTGTCATGATTTGTTCGATTACTCAAAGTTAATTCTGGAGACTTTTAGCTTGTCCAAACCGAGTCTTAAGTCTTTAGTATTAGCCCAAAGCTTGAGAATTTAGCCCATAAATCCAAGACAAGTCTTGAGTCTTAAGCATGCATCTACCTCGGGTCTTTGGAATGAATCCAAGTCTTGGGTCTTTATGAGAGCAGTTTATTTTAGTGTTAGTATTACTGATATTACTTTTTAATAAAGTAGAAAATCTCCCAACTAAAACTGCTTCAGCTGCGTTATATTAACTATAACTGCTATTAACTGCTATAATATTAACTATTACACTATTACAAATAACTGTTACTATTATTATTATTACATTATTACTATTAACTGTTACTATTATTATTATTACATTATTACTATTAACTGTTACTATTATTACAATATTAAATATTACACTATTACAAATAACTTAGTATTATTATTATTACTACATTATTACTATTAACTGTTACTATTATTATTACATTATTATTATTAACTGTTACTATTATTACATTATTATTATTATTATTATTATTATTATTATCTGTTACTATTATTACATTATTATTATTATTAACTGTTACTATTGTTATTACATTATTATTAACTGTTACTATTATTACATTATTATTATTAACTGTTACTATTGTTATTACATTATTATTATTAACTGTTACTATTATTACATTATTATTATTAACTGTTACTATTATTACATTATTATTATTAACTGTTACTATTATTATTACATTATTATTATTAACTGTTACTATTGTTATTACATTATTACTATTAACTGTTACTATTATTATTACATTATTATTATTAACTGTTACTATTATTACATTATTACAAATAACTATTACTATTATTATTACATTATTATTATTAACTGTTACTATTGTTATTACATTATTATTATTAAATGTTACTATTATTACATTATTATTATTATTATTATTATTATTATTATTATTATTATTATTAACTGTTACTATTATTACATTATTACTATTAACTGTTACTATTATTACATTATTACAAATAACTGTTACTATTATTATTACAATATAAACTATTACACTATCACTTCTGACTCATTCACCTTGATTTTTGACACCCTGTTTACATTTTAGTAGGTCCTTTTGTACAAAATAACACCTCTAACTAAATACCAACACTAAACTTAAGTACCTGTATGAGATTTAATTACATTTCGCTTTGCTGGTTGATAAAACAGTCTGGATTTTGGTCCCATATGCAGAACAGACTGGTAACATGTATTTATAGCACCTTGGACTTCGTCCAGTCTTTGGACTGTATGTCTGCAGAGCTTTTAGTGTCCTGTTTACCTCTGTCCTGACCCATGCCTGTCTGGGTCATGGTGTTGGGATGGGAGGCAGTGTCCGATAGGTTGACTGGGGTCTGTGGAGCCATCTGGGGCACTGAAAAGGGACAGAAAAGGGACAGCATGTTAGAAGGGACAGCTCCAGGGACACAGGGGTTATGCTCACCCAAAATGATTGGATATGTGATTTGGTATGTTGTTCATTTGTGTATGGGTTTCCTATGAGCACTCAATACTCCACCTCATAAACATTTATTTAAATCACAAATGCAATTTTTCCCATTTTTTCCTAACACTGAGCCTCTGTCCTTTATTTGACATCCAGTTTAATCCAAGGCAGGGTGTCTTTATAAAACGCTGAATCAAGATCCAACATGAGAAACAGACACGGCAGCGGAAAGGAAAAAGCTGAGGATGAGAGGAACCAGGCTGGAATGGGGATCACACCCTCATCTTTTGGGCAAAGAATCTCTTACAACACAACGCATTTTATCCTTAAAACCCCAGTTAGCCTGTTTTTATGGAGCTATCTCTCTCCGCCTGTCTTTGATTAACCGTTGTGTTGATATTTATGTGGCGTATAAATGCGCCGTCACTGGATTAACCCAGGCGTTACTCTGTGCATCTGTGTTGTGTATTTTTGTTTTGTCAGGTCATTTGTTTTCTTTTTATCATGTTACTTCCTGTCTGCGGTGAGTGATATAGCTGGGATGGCCATATTGTTTGAAATAAAGCATTATTAATATCTAATTGACAATATCTAAAGACATCACAGTCAGTAGAAAGATGGAATAAGAAAAACTAAGCCAGGCGACACAAAGCCAGGAGCCTCCTTACTGTTCTTTTAAAGTCTCAGACCTTCTGAGGTCTCATCACTGTATAACACTGTACAGTGGGACTGTGGGAAGCCAATGGGGACAGAGAACAAAGGCTTGTGTAATGGAAACATTATTATCCTTCACTCGATGATGGCTTGACCTCTGATCCTCTCTGTTTGTAACATATCAAAGGTTTTAACGTCTTTATTTTTCTTTTCAAAAAGCAGGTGAGATCCTGATTAATGGTAACAATAATAACATCAGAGTGACACACGGCTGGAGGTGGAAAGCACTCCATGTAAACAAACTCAGTTAACTGCGGATAATTGCACGGCGTTCGCTCTGTAAACAAGCTCTCGGTGAACGTGCCCACGCACCGAGCATCTAATGGTCACACCAAGACTACAATCCATTAGTGAGTGTGTGACTGAGCTCAGAGGGGAAAAAAGCAAAGCCAGTCACTGATCATGGCTGTTAGAAGGACGGTGAAGAAGAAAGCGTTTGGAGGATCAAACCCGTTTCTCATGGTCGCTTTGAACGTCCAACCAGAGGAAGAGCACGAGGTCTGATCAGGCTTTTTTCACCGTACTGTTATCTGATAAAAACGGGAATCGCTTTTGTTATTCAGCATGCAGAACCTCTATGAGATTGGGCTACATGTACAATCCGGTTCAGATCAAGAGCAAGGCTTAAAATGGTATTTTGACACCAATTTAGGTGCCTGGGTGGCACCAGTAAACCCAGCGATTATACCCAAGATCAAGTCCTGCTGGTGTCATCCAGACATACATAGTGTCACGATGTGGGGGGCAAGGTCTAAATGGAGGACCCAAACGCAGACAGCTTCATCAATATGAGTAGGCTTTATTGAACGTAAAATAAGGCAACTGAAAAGCAACGGCAAAAAGCAATGTGAATAAAGCCCAAAATGCAAAACAAAAGGCCAGGAATGGCTAAACCCCCAAAGGCTGATGGGGCTAGGGTGCGCGGCAACAACTAGGACACTTACAAGGTGAAGTGGACCCCGTTTTACAGCCGGTGTACTGGTCCGGCTAACCACAACCAACATGGACCCCATTATACAACCAGATTTACCGAACTGGCCAAACACTGGGGCAAATTAGAGGCGTTGGCAGGGTGCTGTGAGGGCACAGGGCCCGAGCGTTGCCCCGCCTGCGGCACCAGATGCCCTAGTATTGACCTCCGAGGGGGGTCGAGCAGCTACGAGATTACAGATACCTGTCCCTACACTACCGTGCTAAGCCCTCACATGACCTCAGGCCTCTTGATCTTACTCTACAAGTCCTCTACAAAGGAAGGGTGGTACCTTCGTCCCTCACTTTCTCGGGTGCCAAGAGCGAGACTGGTGCGTGTACCCGCTGTGCATCCTGCGATTGTGCAGCATATGCGGGATACAACGTACCAGCGTGGGACGTGCCTAGTTTGTCCATTAAAACCCCATCAAAAAACTCCCCATGCCGGCTACGAACTGCAGCAAACCAGTACGGTCGCCGGGCAACAAACGTAGTAGTGGTCTTACCTTAAAGATGGCCCAATGAGACTGTGCCACAGCTGAATCCAATATGTGAGACTGATTTCCGTGCCTGCTAAAAGCCACCCGTGCATGAGCAGGACACGGAAAGCCTCACTGGAATCAGCTGTGGCGTCGGGCTCACGCATGCCCATGTTAATCGGCACAAGTCTGGCATAGGACCTGACACAATCATCAGGCACAGTGAGGCAGGTACTGTTCTCCTGGCAACCACCAAGCCCAGACACGTCCATCAGACTGCCAGATAGAGCAGCGTGATTCGTTACTCCAAAGAACACGATTCCTCTGCTCTAGAGTCCAGTGGTAGTGTGCTTTACACCACTCCATCTGACATTCACCATTGTGCTTGGTAATATAAGGCTCACGAGCAGAGAAACCCGTGTCATGAAGCTCCTGTTGCCCAGTTTTAGTGCTGAGGTTTGTAGTTATGGGGTCAGCAGAGAGTATATGACTTTTATTCATAGCCTTTGCTTTGTAATTACTTGGCCTGACACTTGTGGCTCCTGAACGCTTCCACATTTCAATAAAACCACTCAGAGTTGATGGTTCCATCCTATTACAGTACCATATATGGTAACTTTTCCGAGTCGTTGTTCCATGCATGAGAGTTTGCTGCTCATACATTTTATTTTATACCTTGTGTAATTGGTCATATATAATTTATTATATCTCTATGTTACTACCTGCTCCATCAACACCAGACCCAGATCAGCACCGAGTCTTGGACCAAGCTGGGTAAAGAACCGCTAAACAATAATAGTAGTCTTATATTATTTCAACTTTTACAACCATACACACACAAACAGAAAAATATTGAACTTACGCACATTCACCTAAAAAATAAGCACTTTATATTTACTGAAATCCAAATAACAATCACGAACGATGAGCTCGTTGACCTTCAGCTTAAATGCTGCATATAATCAAACCCCCCAAAAAGCCAATTAGGAGCATTAAATGGTGATATCAGAGAGAATGAATATGAATAAGCTATAGTACAAAATAGAATATAAATACAACACAGGAGAGGCCAGGTCTCTATTGAGAGAGCTAGTTAATAATTCAGAATTGGCCGTGTCTCCTTAGACGGCTCGGCTGGTGGTAAAGGACTGTCTAAATGTCACAAGGCTCCTTAGCGATTTCTTTATCCCTCCCTCACTCGGTATAAAAGGCATCTTAATTATCAGCATAACGGCTTTAAATCTGCCTTAAAGTCATGGTCTGAGTCACGACTGTTTAAGCGTGTAAGAGTTCTGCTCATATACAGTCAGTCGCCTCCACAATAACAGGCCAAGGAGGAGTCAAAAAAGTTCTAGTTTGGTAGGAAACCAAGATTTTTCCTTGGTTTTCCGGTTGGTTTCATTTCATCTGTTAATAAACATCCATTCCTGCATTTCAGGTCTGCAACACAACGCATTTGGCACGTCTTAAGCTGTCTAACAGTTCGGGGTCGTTGTTGCATGCTTCATTTCAAAATTTCCACACATCTCCAAGCAGCCCAGTCCGGTACCGTAGCCTCTTCCTCCAGAGCCGTGCCTTTGTAATGGGTGCAGCATGTGGTTTTGCATTGTCTTGTTGAAAAATGCATGGACGTCCCTGTTAACGATCTCATCCTGAAGGCAGTTTGTGTTGCTCTAAAATCTCACTGTAGTTTTCTGCATTGATGCTGCATCAGCAAAGTGTAAATGCCGTTAATAAGAACCCAGACCTGATCCAGTACCATGACAGAGCCTGGCTTTTGGACTTGTTGCTGATAACAGTCTAGATGGTTCCTTTCTTCCAAAAAACCTCTTTAATACTGTTTGTCTAATCCCAATCCCTGTTCCCACTGGGTGATGGTCCATCCCAGATCCCGCTGATCCCAGAGAAGTGGGCGGAGCTTCTGTGGGTGGTTCTAACATAAG
>JAVSBU010000145.1:9237521-9250066 GCA_033118015.1 Loricariichthys derbyi | reverse complement strand
CACCTTTGTGACCTCTGCTCCTTGTAGTCTCACTGTTCCACCTGTCTCCCTCTCACTCACACACATGTACTCTGTCTTCCTACGGCTGACTTTCATTCCTCTTCTCTCAAGTGCAAACGAAACACTTTCTTATCACATTTCCAAGTCACTGACTATAGAAATGTCTCTGAAAGTATAATGATAGCTCTAGCTAATTAATGCCTCACCTACACTTAAACCGAACTTTAACCTCAGTAACCTAAAGCACATTGTCTGACTTTTGACTTTGAAAAAGTTTTTGTAAAAAAGCAGTAAAAAGTTTTAAAGAATTAAAACAGTGCTCACAAGTCAAAATCGCCAGGTTTTCTATCATCATCAGGGTATTTGGTCCTCACAAGTACAGCAAAACAAGGCACACAGAAATCCTAACTGACATTTGGTCTCCACAATGTAACACGTACATGGTAAACATACATGTATTGGGACACAGTACAATGCATTTACGTTGATACACAGACTCCCAGACACGCAGGGACTACAATGAGCCTCTGTTAGCTTCGTCTGGGGCTGCAAAGCAGATTGTGCTGTTTACCAGGAGGTGCTGAAGTTTAATGAACAAACAACAAGAATCTGTGGTGAGATGTTTGATCAATCGATTTGCTAAAATATTGAATTCCACCAAGGTTAATGAATAACACAGACACTTGGGTAAGTATTTCATTATCGCATGTTAATGAGATTGCTGGGCTTCCTGTGTGGTTCTCAAAGCAATCACTTGTGATATGGAGGAGGTGAAGATGCAGTAGATCATATTTGTTTGTTTGTTTAAATGTGTTTCAGACATTTTAAGTCCTCAAAAAGCTTTTTTTGTGTGTGTTTGTGGTTTAGAATAAAGAATTCTAAAGTGTATCATATTTAAAAAGTTTGATATAAAGGCTAAATAATACAAATGGACCAAACCTCTAAGGGTTAAAGCCTGTTGGGTTCTGCATTATATCCACAGAACACAAATTGAATGCACTTAACAGACTCAACATTTTATGATCTGAATTTTTGGGCACGACCTTACCTGGGCCATTGGTGGGTGAGATCTGGTTGGAGCCAGCAGGAGAGGTTGCAGGTGGAGGTGAGGGTCCAGAGCGCATGCCGGGGACTCGGGGGGAGGTATGAGGTGAAAAAGGCGACTGATTCGAGTTGTTCTGCTCTCCTTGACTGTTTGAGGAGCCGGACACGCTGACCGCTGAACTGAGAGCTGCCTCGGTCCCCATGGGCAGGTCATCGAGAGAGCCAGACAGGTCCTGGAACAACAAAAATGAAGGTCACAGATTACTCACGGTGTTAAGGGATGTGGTGATGAGCTGAACATGAAAGAAAGAGATATAAGACTGCAGGATCTCAGCCTCTTTACCTTCAGATGATACTACCAAAATGGTGGAGTGTCAAAAGTTGGAAATGCTCTGTAGACATCATTAGAGGACTTATTTTATTATTTATGCATATATATATAGTTTAAGAGTGTATTTATGTTTTGATGCCCGTGGGAGCCAGATATATTGTAAAGTACACTCAAACACTTGGGGGGGGGGGGGGGTAACATGGGGCACACAAAAACCAAACTCTCACAAGGAGAAGTGCTAAGACTCGGAATCTCTGGGGAGGTGGAACACAAACATACACCTGGACTTCAGCTCTAGGAAACAACCCTGATCTCTGTAATGACCAGCTAAGATTAGATGCCCCAAATGACCATCAGGATTTCCATATGCCTGTGTTCCATGTGTCCAGAGGCTCCAAAACCCGAGATGGTCAGGATCCCATAATGACCAAAAACATCAGGGACCATAATGACTGTCAGGATCTCTTCTGCCAAATGTACTGCTAATGTTTGTGGTTTGACTCACCAGAGACTATCAAGTCTCAGTTCTCCTCAGGGTTGGGTATGGGTCACATGAAGAGTGTCTTCAAGATACATGTCTTATCACTTTGTTTGTCTGTATGTCTATGTCCATCCAAATATCCTAAGAACCTGTTACAGGTGATACATCTAATATCACCTATCAAAAAACATCTATAAATATTGAAATCCAGGGTTGCCAGATTCTTATTCTAAAATTTAACCGATTCTGCAGGATAGTTATGGTCACAGGCATGAGGAACCCCTGGGCTGACCCATACAAACCCAAAAGCCTGACATGAGGAACACTCATTGTACCTTGGATGCCGGTACAAAACCTGGCAGTGATGAAGCTCCTTGTCAACTTGAAACTCAAATCATAAGGAAGACCTCACCTAGCTAGAGGCAGGATACAAAGCAGCATTTTACCATTGAATCCCACTGGTTTGTATCCTGACTCTGGCAGGGTAACAGAGTCACGGGGTTGGGTCTTCCAGACAAGCTCAGAAAACTCTGAGGAGCAAAAAGATACAGAACAGGACCCAACGACGAGAAAAATGGTAGTGGGAGACATCTCACAGAGTTTATATCCTGCCTGTGGTTTGAGTTTTTTAATTAGAGTTTGACTTGGCGAGATGTTTGGCTGGTATGGAGTCTCAACGTCGACATCATGCTCCAGCGCTGTCTGTGGTCCTCGATTTCTAGATGGGTCTTTAGACCAGGGCATCTAAATAATTACAATAACATCTGCGCTTTTACATTTAGAGTACAGTTCAAAAGACTTAGGCCACCATCAGATTTGTTGTTTGAGTGATAAAATAATCATCATACGTCAGGCGTCACGCCAGTTGTGGGTTTATCCATTATCTGGCAACCTGGTGCGGCCCTGAGTGCAGCTTTGAGCGCACATCTGAGTCTGCCTGGATCTGGCACCCGCATGCATGATCGAGCTGCAGGCTGTTATTACTAATCAGGATTTTATCAGACTCAGCTGTGCGCCCCTCTTTAAAAGCGAGTCGTGCGGATCATTCCATCACCGGGTCATTATTACTGCTACCCTGCTGCACTTATCTTTCAGCCCGGCGATCGTTTTGATCTGTCGTGGCTCGCGCTGCTGTTATGGGGCTTGGTAGACGGGGTTAGTTGATGCGTGGGTTTCCATCTTTTTACACGCTAGGCACGTCCAGAGGCTGGAGCATATATACCGCACTATGCACACAAACGGGGATTGCGCTCGCGGGTGCACGCTCCAGCCTCGCTCTTTGGCGCCAGAGAAGGTGAGGGATGGATGAAGGTATCCGCCCTTTCTTGGTAGAGTAAGGGCGGCGTACAGGCTGGAGCCTGGAGGTAACTGGTAGGGACTTAATGGTCAGTGTAGGGACAGTTAGCTGCAACTCTGTGCCGCCCAGACCCCCTCGGCACCCCCTGCGCCCCCCGTGTGGTCGTCAAAGCAGCGCCGGACCTAAAGGATCCGCATGGGGGTACTGCAGGTTCCTTGCTGCCCTAGGAGGGTCATTGTCTGGGCCTGTCCCTGCACTGCACCCTTCCAGACCTTGCCAGGTTTCCCCTTGTCCGGTGGTTTGCCAGTTCGGGACATCCGACTATAAAACAGGTATCCACATAAGTGTGGTTGGTCAGACTGGTCCACCGGCCGTAAAATTGGGTCCACTTCACCTTGGAGGTGTCCTAAGCTGTCCCCATGTGTCCTAGCCTTGTCAGCCTCTGGGGATTCGACATTTTGGCCTTTTGGTTTTGTTTTGGGCTTTATTTGTTACTTTGTTTTCATTCCCTTTTAGTTTCCTTATTTACGTTCAATAAAGCCTACCCTTGGTCATGAAGCTGTCTGCGTTTGGATCCTCCTTTACCATCTCACCCCCACTTTCATGACATCATATACTCATTATTGATGACTGGACTCCGATCTTCATCCCAGGTTGTGTGAGCATTAGCATATTTTAGCCTTTTCACCTTGTCCCCTGTCTGATAAAGTAGTTTCTTGGTTGCCAACCATCCAAAAAGGTCCATTCCTCACCAAGCTTCATCAGACGCTAAAGGGTCTAAGTCTAAGGGAACGTCAAACTAAATGCAGTTCAATACTGCACACACATTTCCTGTATTTTCGGTCTGCATTCTATTAAAGAGATTAAATATATATATATATAATTTTATGATATAATAATGGTGGCCTAAGAGTTTTGCAACTGTAATGACAATAGGAACTTATAAATATAACCCCACACTAAAAGTCTAATGTTACCGTTAAATCCCCATAGGAGCGCCAACTAAAGAACTGTGAATAAAACAAAATGTTCTCACGTCCCAATAAAAAAATCAGAAACAAATCATTTCTATCAACATTAGATTTTATGAACTTGAGAGAAGAAAAATTTTTTTAAAAATCACACGTGTGTAGTTCTTGTTAAATCAAACCCTAACCCTTTCATTTCTGCGAGATGGCCAGTTGCAGATCAGCAGCACAATTCACTATTGGCAGAGGATTAAAAAAGTGAGGAGGTAATGTTTGTCAAAGGGGGCAATTACACAAAAAAGGTGTTAGCAGAAGCGAGCGTCGAGCCAGTCCAAATATTCGAGGAGTTGGGTCCATTTCCAACGTGGCCCAAATCCAATTTGTTTGCCGCTCTGCTGAAAATTGCTCTGTGCGCCGAGTCTCCAAATAGCTGTCAACTACCCCCAGTTGGCATCTTGTATCACTTAATTCGCTCCTGAAGCATGTAATTGTCATAATAAGAAAAATATTGAGGTGATAATAGCCCCTTACTTTGAAATACCCAGACCCCTGCATAATAAGCGGCTGCGTTTTCGCACCGTGCTCGAAGGGCCGCTCGGTTTTGGACCAGACACTCAGCGTTACCGACGGCCCCTATTTATTGCTGTCAGGAAAAGCTGTCACTCAGGAGTGAGCGATGCACCGGGGGAACGTCTCAACAGCCGTGCACAGACACGCGAGTCTAAAAGCATTTCAATAAGCGAGGGAAATGCTACACTGTAATTCTGAAAGGAATGAGATTTGCTTCGCACAAAAGCCCCACCGGCAGGTTCAGAGCAGGCTCAGACGTGAATTAATGAGGAACGCTGGGAAAAAGGGGTATGGAGGACCGTCGGTGCCGTCCAACAGTGCAGACGTAGGGACAGTGATGAGCACTAATTACAGCAAATGAAAAGTGTAAACATCAATCCAAAAAGACATTCAGGAGCAAAGCTAGTAGTCTCTAAGTTATGTTTGTTCCTCACAGGCTGCCTCTTTTTAAATGATATTTGACCAGGGATGCCCAAACTTTTTGTACAAGAACATACCATGGCTTCAGATGAGTCATTATGTTATACCCTATGGATAACATCTATGGGGATTTCCTACATTTCTTCTACTTTTAATAAAGCAGAGGACTTAAAATCAGTTAAGTTCTGAGATCTTATGAAAAATGCTGATGGATCATCAGGAATGGACAGGAATGGCCCAACATCCTTATCCTGACATGACTGCAGAACGTAGGCTCAGGGATTTCACACTTCATCTAGCAAATACAGAAGGTCAGGAATAAATGGAGAGCTGGTGCTGTCTGTTGTTATTAGTGTCACTGTCTCACCACAGGTTACTCACTAGTTAGAGTCCTACACAAAAAGCCCTGCTTCAAGAACACGTTTTGGAAACTTTTTAGACAAAAAGAGGATTTTACAGACCGGAGTACTGCTCATTTTACTCATCTCACATGTAGTCTGAGACCTACTGAATATCTCTAATCGACATCCTTACCTAACACAGATGGACTGTCTTTACAGAACATAGTCTACATTTATGGTATTTATCAAACAACTTCATCAAGAGCAACTTACAAATAATACAATCTTACAATCCAAGCAATTGTGGTCAAGGGCCTTGCTCAATGACCCAAAAGTGGTAGCTTGGCAGAGGTGGGATTTGAACCCTGGAGCTTCTGTTCCATAGTCCAGCACCTTAACCACTTAGTCATCACAGTCCCTAGACCATGTTTATCTACTGGAAATGTCTAGACAGTCTCTATTGGACATAGGTGGACCTAATGGAGCCTCTTTATCAACTGGACAGGGGGTTGACCATCTTTTCTTGACATGGGTGTAATCTCTATCCATTAGACATGGATAGATCATCTCTGCTGGACCCTCTTTATTTACTGGAGATAAGTAAGCACATGACTAGAACCATCTCTAAGGGACTAACCCTAACTACAGGATTAACATAGTTAATTCTTACATATACCAGGCTGCCCATGGAGGATTGGTCCCTTTGAGTATTTGTCCTCCCAAGGTTCATTCCTTATAACATTTACAGTGTTTTTCCTTTCCACTGTCACCCAAGGCTTGCTCAATTTGGGATTAGAGATATTAGATTATTAGATATTAGGGAAGAAGCTGTAGTTGTAAAGCTGCTTTAAGACAAAGGTCTACTGTAAAAACACTGTAGAAATAAACTTGACCTTGTCTTGATCAAGACCCTGTTTATCTACTGATCATGGGTAGACAGTTTGATTGGACACGGACAGACCCTGTTTGTCTGGTAGACATTCCACCTATATCCAGTATATCCTCTCTACTGGACATGGATATACAATCTCTACTGGACTTGGGTGGACCCTCTCTACTAGACATGGATAGATCATTTCTACTGGACATTGGTGAGGCCTCCCTACTGGACCTGTATATACGATCTCTACTGGACATTGGTGGACCCTCTACTGGACATGGATAGATCATTTCTACTAGACATTGGTGGGGTCTCTCTACTGGCCATGGACGGGCCACCTCTACTGGACATGGATAGGCCACCTTTACCGGACATGGAAGAGTCATCTCTACAGGACATGGACGGGCCACCTCTACCGGACATAGATGGGCCACCTCTACCGGACATGGACATGCCCCCTCTACTGGACATGGACATGCCTCCTCTACCGGACATGGAAGAGTCATCTCTACAGGACATGGACGGGCCACCTCTACCAGATATGGACGGGCCACCTCTACCGGACATAGATGGGCCACCTCTACCGGACATGGACATGCCCCCTCTACTGGACATGGTAGAGTCACCTCTACTGGACATGGATGGGCCACCTCTACTGGACATGGACGGGCCACCTCTACTGGACATGGACATGCCTCCTCTACCGGACATGGAAGAGTCACCTCTACTGGACATGGATGGGCCACCTCTACTGGACATGGACCTACTACCTCTACCAGACATGGACAGACTACCGCTACTGGACATGGTGTGGACTCTATCTACTTGAGATTTGTGGACAGTCCTGACTAGACAAGGGTGGACCTCTTTATATACTGGAGATGAGACAACCACCTCTACCCAACATAAATGGACTGGACACTCTATATCCTCCTGAGACCTGGCCCATTCATTTATGTCCTTTATAATGGACATTTGAACAGAAATTGTACGACGCTTTTTTCCCTTGGTTGTCAGGAGGTTATTGTGGGAATGGATGGAACTTTACCCTCTTTACCAGTTCTACTGGACGTGGTCCACACTCTGTTTATGTACTGGGCATGGTCTGGACCATTTCTACTTTCTCATTTTTGGCTCAAACCTTACCTCTGTAGTGAGCAAAAATACAAAAGCTCATTGCTCTGCTCCTTTTTAAAACAGATCCTAACCCATAAAGAGCAGACGAGTCCAGCTGAAATGCCAGACAAATCATTCTGAATGGCAAGCAGCAGGAAGAAAGTAGCTAATGGGATCCCCCACGTAGTGCTTTCTTAGAAAAACCCTTCAAAGTATAATTAAACTCAAACCGCCAGGGAGAAACCTTGTGTATACAGACGTTTCATCACTCGAGCGAATCTAGCCGAGATCAAAACAAAATGATCACAGGGTTTAAATAACTACGCATTGGTGAAAGTCAACGGGTCAGAAACTGAAAAGTAATTTAATTCTCTGAACAGTTTTCTGTTGTCTAGGTGTAGCTAAAAAAATCCAAAAAAACAAAAACAAAAAAAAAAAAAAACACGAGAAACCACCTGCGTCTTGTCACATTAAATCAAAAAAGTAAATGACAGGCTCGACTGCCATTGATTTAGAAATAGTTATTTGTGTTCAGTACCATCAAACCACTGAGATTCTGTTTTTACTCCGTAATTGTTCCATTCACTAAAACTCGTTTCTTCTTAAAGGTGCTTCAGTAACATCATAGAGAGATGAGCTACCTGTTCCTCAGAGCCAGCTGCTGTAAACAGCAGATCCTGAGGACCTGGGTTCAAATCTCGGATGGTAATAGTCAGGTGGGAACCCTGGGATGGACCCTAATCGAAATGATTGTTTCTTTAAGTGGACTCATTCTCTCTTGATTATGTGCAGCCAGTGAGATTTGTTTATTTATATTCCATCATGCATGGTTATATTTTTGCTCAGTGTGCGTTTGTGATTGAAGGACGTCTTCAGCAGTATCTCTAAAGCATTTACGTATTGTTTCCATGCCGTTTTCTGGTGAAAGTGCTCTTTATATTTATATTACAGTAGCAATAAAAGACTGTGACTATGGTGATATACGGTCAAGGTCCATTTTGGTCATTTCACAGAACTTATTTAGATAATTAGATGCTTTGAACACTTGGGACAGGGGTTAAGGCAATGGACTACTGACCCAAAGTTCCAGCACTGCTAAGCTGCTACTGTTGGGCTGTCGAGCAACAGTAAACCATTTAAACAAAGTTGTTTCTTCCCTATATGGACAGCAGCGCTCCTCATTAAGAGCAAGCAGAGATGTTCTTGTTAACGAATCAGTATGGTGGGGTTAAGAGGCACATCTGACCCTCTTCTGCTTCTCCACGGCAAAGGAAGTCAGTCTGGTGCTGCCGGTTGCCAAACAAAGGGATTAAGCGTGAAGGTCGGCCTGATTTCTTTTGATCACTGAAACGCTGAGAGCCCGTGTGGAGAGATTAGCATCGTGAGGAAGAATTACGATGAACCGTACACGGCTCTTGATGTTTTTAGCGCGCCGAGTTCGACTTTAAAGGTCTGCGGTCGACTCAGCATGAAAGGAACATTTGTATTCTGGTCAAACGACGGGATTTGAATGAAGCCTTTCATCCAAGCGAGTGGGTAACCAAATTGGAGCGGCGCCGCCGCATAGAAGTAGCGTTTTCCTACCAGGTTCTGCATTCAAAACACTAGCGCACTCGCACACACGCCATATTTATTTAGAGCTTATTGGATCTGCAAATGTTTTTATTTATGGAGTTCTTCACACTCAAATCCACAACAGGTTCTTAGGAGGAAAAAGAGAGTGAGCGAATGAGCCTAAAAACCCTACCTAGATAAATAAAAAAATTGTAAATTCCTCATTTTTAATTCCACTGCTCATTCAGCTTAACCTCTCTTCTCTCAGCAATTAAAGCGCACGCCACATCCTTCATCCAGCAGCCAGCCGGCTAAATAATGCATCGAGTCCTGAGCGCATCTTTTATCATCCCAAATGACAGGCATTAGCATATCTCCCCAGGCAATTAGAGCGTGGCAGAATAATCAGGCCGTAATTGGGGGTGAGTGGCGCTAATGGCTGGACGCTGGCGCGTCGTCGGGCCGCGCCGGCTCTGCTAGTTCAGCGAGGCCAATGCGCTGTGACAAATTGGCACTTGTGACTGGATGTCCACTCTAACCTCGGCTTTTCTGGGAAGAAAACACACTCTGGAGTGCGTCTCTATCCGGTGCCCTCGATGTCCCTGTGTGTCCACATCCATCTCCTGCTCCCTCCACTCTCATCTCCCTGAAGTCTGAACCCATCCACAGTGCTTCTGCTCGTCCACGTATTCCCACTCCCTCCCGCCGTATGAGGGGTGACGACGGCACAAAGACTGCAAAAGCAGCGGTGGCGGCACACTCGGAGCAAATCAAACTTCACACCGGCGCTTTTTCAGAGTGCAGAGACGGCGCCGGGAGAAGACGAGAGCTCTGGGTTTTTGGGCTAAAGCAGCAGCTAATGCTCAGAACTCATTTGTGTGAATCAGATTTGCAGAGATCTGCCATGACCCGCAGCACGGATCATCTATCACAGATAAATTACAGATGAGCTTCTCAGATAGGGAGAAACTGGTAACGACGAGACGTGCTCAGCTACCACGGGGCTACGCCGGTACACTCTGTGCACGTCTGAGGGAGTAGCTCATATCATACACAATGCAGCTTGATTTATTTTATTCAGACGTACAAGGATTTTTAGGAATTCTCTCATCAGGTCTCAACCAGACAACGAGGGCTTCCGCAGTCGAGCCCAGTTCCTCTGAAGCTTTCTGTCCAATGAGTATCAGGGAGTTCTGAATCTCCATCTGAGTCTAAATGGGGTCTAGGGTGGGAGTTTTGTACAACTGCTTTGCGACATCATCTACTATGAAATGCATTACATGGAAAGAATCTCAGAATCTATGGCCATTCATCAGAGACACATTTATTCATTCATTGTCTTTACTGCTTAATCCCAGTCAGGGTCACACAAAAGCCGCTGTCTAAGTAAAGCACCAATACATCATAGGGCAAGATTCATACTGGACCAATTTAGAGAGAGTAATTAACCTAATCTATAAGGGTGTGCAATATCAAAAAGGATATCTCCTCCTGAGGTCCTGAGATCAAAACCGAACTACGTGATGCCTCCTTAATAGAGGCGTATTGTTGCATTAATCAAGGACGTGTATTTGAAGCATAAATATGTAAGTAAGAACTGATAAGTGAACTCCTAACAATTACAACTGATGCAATCTTGCAATTGATTGTGAGTTATGGGCTTTGCTCGAGGACCCAACAATAGCAGCTTAGCATAAGTGAGATTTGAACCCTGGACCTTCTGTTATAGAGGCCAGTCCCTTAACCACTAGGCTATTAACACAACAATTAATATATTATCGTAGATGATTCACATCATACACCCCTAACCTAACTCGTCTTTGAAACATAAGAAAGAAACCAGAGTACACAGAGTAAACCAACATGGACACAAAGTCCGAGATCTCTGGAGCTCAAAGAATCCAGGTAACACAATCTTTGGTAAAACTTGTTTGGGTTACCAGCTGGTTTTCTATTATAGACTGAATCTGGTCAAGTTTAGAGTGTAGCTTTATTACAGTCTCTAACTTTAATTCTGGCCATGTGTCAGGGTGTGTCCTTACACTTTTAGCAATGTGCAAAAGTGTGTCCTAACACTTCTGTTCATGTGTGGGAGTGTCCACTAACACTTTTGTTTATGTGTGGGGGTGTGTCCTAACATTTCTGGTCACGTGGGGGTGTGTCCTAAAACTTTTCGCCATGTACAGGTGTGTCCTAACATTTTTGCCCACATGCAGGGATGTGTCCTAACACTTTTGTTCACATACAGGTGTGTGTCCTACCACTTTTGCCCACATGCACGGAATTGTCCTAGCACTTTTGTTGACATATAGGTGTGTGTCCTAACACTTTTAGCCACAGGTAGGCAATTGTCCTAGCACTTTTGTACACATACAGGTGAGTGTCCTAACACTTTTGTTCACATACAGGTATGTGTCCTAACACTTTTGACCACATGCAGGGAATTGTCCTAGCACTTTTGTACACATATAGGTGAGTGTCCTAACACTTTTGTCTACGTGTGGGGGTGTGTCCTAATACTTTTGTTCACATACAGGTGAGTGTCCTAGCACTTTTGGCTATGTGCAGGGACGTGTCCTAACACTTTTGACCATGTGCGGGAGTGTCCCCTAACACTTTTGGCTACCTGTGGGGTGTGTCCTATCACTTTTGACCACGTGCAGATGAGTGTCCTAACACTTTTGGCCATGTGCAGGGGCGTGTCCTAATACTTTTGGTTGTATGTGGGAGTGTCCCCTAACACTTTTGGCTATCTGTGAGGGTATGTCCTAATATTTTTGACCACGTGCAGGGGAGTGTCCTAACACTTTTGGCCACATGCCGGGAATTGTTCTAGCACTTTTGTACACATATAGGTGAGTGTCCTAACACTTGTCTACGTGTGGGGGTGTGTCCTACTACTTTTGGCCAAATGCAAGGGTGTGTTCTAACACTTTTGTTCACATACAGGTGAGTGTCCTAACACTTTTGGCCATGTGCGAGAGTGTCCCCTAACACTTTTGGCTACCTGTGGGGGTGAGTCCTATCATTTTTGACCACGTGCAGGTGTGTGTCCTAACACTTTTGGCCATGTGCAGGGGTGTGTCCTAATACTTTTGGCTGTGGACAGGGGGTGTGTCTTACCACTTTTGGCTGTATGTGGGAGTGTCCCCTAACACTTTTGGCTACCTGTGGGGATATGTCCTAACATTTTTGACCACGTGCAGGGGAGTGTTCTAACACTTTTGGCCGTGTGCAGGGAATTGTCCTAGCACTTTTGTACACATATAGGTGAGTGTCCTAACACTGTTGTCTAAGTGTGGGGGTGTGTCCTAATACTTTTGGCCAAATGCAAGGGTGTGTTCTAACACTTTTGTTCACATACAGGTGAGTGTCCTAACACTTTTGGCTACCTGTGGGGGTGTGTCCTATCATTTTTGATCACGTACAGGTGAGTGTCCTAACACTTTTGGCTATGTGCAGGGGTGTGTCCTAACACTTTTGGCCATGTGCGAGAGTGTCCCCTAACACTTTTGGCTACCTGTGGGGGTGAGTCCTATCATT
>JAVSBU010000145.1:8979953-8989982 GCA_033118015.1 Loricariichthys derbyi | reverse complement strand
TATATATACTCTCCCCGCCCACTTTATTAGGTACACCTATTTAACTCCTTATTAAAGCAAATGTCTTATCAGCCAATCACCTAGCAGCAACTCATTGTAGTTAGACATGCTCAAAATGAGCTGCTGAAGTTCAAACCAAGCATCAAAGTGCGAAGTGGAAAAGAAAGGCGACTTAAGTGACTTTAAATATGGCGTGGAACGGGAATGATAATGGTGCATCATTAATTGTATGGTCATTTACCTTGTGCGTAGATTTGATCTTGATCCCAAAACAAAGCCACGTTCTTTTAAAGCAAGCAGATGATGAGATTTGGAGCCCATTATCTGTGCATGTAGACAAACAGCAGGATGAAGCTTGAGGATGGATTCCTTGTGACGGAAATGACAGGCTTATCACAGGCGCTTGTTGAACATGGGAGAGCGCCTCTCGCCTGCTGAGTGTGTGACACGCTGGAGAGACAGAGCAATGTGATTAAATTATGTAGGGATAGCCCTCTGCTGCTGTGACCTGAACGCTGGAAATAAACCCTCTCTTCTCAGGTAGTGCTCACAGATTGCATTCGTAACACACTAGCCTGGCTTGGCGTGGATGATGGTTTAGGTGCTCGTTAGATGGCAGGAGTTTGGATTGTTTTTCAGTGTGTAGTATTAATTTATTGGGTCTCTATGCGTTTGTACCAGGGAACTCCTGAAGCTCGTGAGCTTTATTGTTGCCTAATGCATTCAAGAACATGTAAAGCTTTGGATGTACAAAAGGGTTCGGCAACATGAAAAGGGCCTCTGCAGAGACTGTGGTAGCCTAGCGGTTAGACTATGGACCAGAAGGTCCAGAGTTCAAATCCCACCTCTGCCAAGCTACCACTGATGGGTCCTTCAGCAAGACCCTTAACCTACAATTGCTTAGATGTAAGTCGCTCTGGATAAGGGCATCTGCTAAATTCCATAAATGTAAATGTAAAATGCATTGCCAAAATGTGACTCAAAAGTGTTTATATGTAGGGTCACGTGATGGAGCGAATTAACAATCATTAATCTAATGAGCACCATCTGTAGCAGGTGTTTTGATTTCAGTACCTTCTAATCTTAAATTACTCGGAGAAAAACAACAGAGCATCATTAAACGAGTCAGAGGCTGGAAATAAGCGAGGCTCAACCCTCGAAATCAAATGACAAGAGTGTCAATATTTACCGTTCCGTCGGGAACGAGCGAGTTCCTTCAGCTCTAGCGCTGATGCTTATCGGGTTCTAGGCAGGAAGGCCGTATGAGTGATTGAGTTCATGCTTTCCATGCATCCCATTAAAAACTTCTCTGTTTGTGCTTCCTGAACGCGAGAGACACGTCAAATCCCTGACATGTCACAGAGAGTAACATGATGTAGTATATGCGGGCAGCTGGGACAATTAAAAATCAATCCTCTTCTGGGTTTGAGGTTGTAATGGGAAGTGCAGGAAGTGGAGAGGAGGGTGATTAATACCTGCTCTCACCTTGTGCCATAATAAGACCCCAAAGGCTTTCAACCACACACACACACACACACACACACACACACACACACACAAACAAAGCTTACCTGTACTGACCATTGCTACCATCCAAATCCCCTTACTATATCTATTAGGGCTGTAACTGTAAATAAAATTCACGGTTCACATTCTATCTCAGATCTGAAGTCACGAGTCAGTATGTTTTTGGTACATTGAGTAAAATATAAAAGCATGAAATTTCTTTTTATTTATGATAAATTTAAGCTGTAAACACATTGATAAACTGAACAGAATTACTTAAACATATGAGGAATTACGATAATAGCTTTCTCAAAGAAAAAAAAAAAAAAAACTATGTTTAAAACCATAACTAAAATTAGCGAAACCTAACTAAGCTTAAATATATTAAAATGAAATAAATAAATAGAAAATAAATAAATGAAATAAAAATAAGAAGTGCAGTATACTACTGCTACTACTAATAATAAGCAATAAAAAACAAATAATAATAACAGTAACAACAACAACAATGTCAACAACAACAACAATAATAATAATAATTATTATTATTATTGTTGCTGTTGTTATTATTATTGTTGTATTTTATTATTATTATTATTATTATTATTATTATTATTATTATTATTATTAATTATTTTATAATAACCATAATAATTATTATTGTTGTTATTATTATTATTGTTGTTGTTCTTGTTGTTGTTACTATTATTATTACTGTTAGATTATTATTATTTTTATTACTATTATTATTATTGTATTGTTTATTATATTTTTGTATTATTATTATTAGTATTATTCATTTTAATAATAATAATAATAATTATTATATTTATTATTATTGTTGTTGTTTTTGTTATTACATTTTTATTATTATCATTAATAATAATAATAATAATAATAATAATAATAATAACAGCAGCAACAACAACAACAATGATGATGATGATGATGATGATAATAATAATAATAATAATAATACTAATAACAGCAACAACAACAACGACGATGATGATGATGATGATAATAATAATAATAATAGTAATAATACTAATAGTAATAATTTTCTTACCAGTATTATTATTATTATTATTATTATTATTATTATTATCATTGTTGTTGTTGTTGTTGTTGCTGCTGTTATTATTATTATTATTATTATTATTATTATTATTATTATCATTGTTGTTGTTGCTGCTGCCGTTACATTATTTTTATAATAATAATAATAATAATAATAATAATAATAATATGTAAATAAATTTGTAAATAGCAGTTGAGTGCAGTGCACACAGTGGGTAACCCTTCTGATCCCCCCCCCAACTCTCCCATATAGTTGTCAGTGTGCGATAAGTTACCACATAAACTTGACGAAACTAGATTATTGTATGGATTTCAAAATACAGATTAACAACCCACAAATGCAACTATAAACTAGCATGTATGAAAAAACACAACATCCAGGAATTCTACCAGTGCAACCATTCAGCAAAATCGGAACACTCATCTCTTATGTATACAGTATATCAGGGCAGCTGAAACATTAAGCAAACACCAAACTCACCAGTCCATTAGGCTTATTTGAAGATAAAGTCCATCCTCTGCTCCTTTGACAGAAAATGGTTTATTACTTTTTAGGTAGACCTGGCTAACATTGCTGAATTATTGAAAGTTTTTTTTTTCCGAGTTGTGTGTATCCACCGAAGGCAATTGCTTAAAACCTGCAGAGAAAACCTGACTTCCTCTGCAGCTTTGTTCAAAATGTGCCAGTGAAATGTTTACTGAAATGTCTATGTTATGCATTATTCTTGATGGAATTCAATAATATAACCTTACGAATGATCATATATGTCACTGGGTAATCATTAATCTTAATCTCCTTCTGAAGAACAGGGGCGGTTGCATGAATAATCTTTATAGTCTATAGCGCAATCATATGCTCGCTAATTTAACAGAATGAAAGATTAACAGTTATTGGACATCATTTTGTGCCATGTTGCCTACTTGACTGACTTCTCAAGCTTTAATACATCCACACTAAAAGGAGTAACAATTAACAGCAAGTCTCCCGCCGTTACATGAGGTTGTCCAGGTTTGCAACGGGATTCATATATTGAGAAGAGGTGGTACAGTACAGCGAATGTCGTGCTTGGAAAATGAGTCACAAAGTAGATGTTAACAAGCGAGGCCCAAGCGAGGCCCAAGCGAGGACCGGCAGGGTGCAGTGAGGGCACAGGGCCTGAGCGATGCCCCTCCTGTGGCATTGGATACCCTAGCGCTAACCTAGGCACAGGTAGTAACACCCAGGGAGAACAGAGGGGGGTCGGTTGGCACAGAGATAAAGCTACCCTACACTAGCAAACTACGCCCTGCCATGACCTCAGGCCTCCAGACCTTACTCAGTCATCCCTCTTCAATGGATAGATGGTACCTTTGTCCCTCACCTCCTCTGGTGCCATGATCCAGACTCGTGCATGCACCCGCTGCTCAAGTCTGGCATGGATCCTAACACTGAGCAATTTTAAAAATCAAACAATATGAAGATCCTTAAACTGATCAAAATCCCGAGTGTTTAACTTGTCTTCGTTTGCCTTTCTCGGCGCAAAGCGTCATGTCTTCCTCGTTTTTTGCCTCCGTTGCTGAGTGAAAGATTTTTCACATCCACAGTTGTTATTATCAACTGCAAGCTCACAACACTTCTGGAAAGATCACGTGACCTGCAGCCCCTATTATCACCACATCATGAGCATGCAGCCATCGGCTTCTCTCCTGCCAGTCTCACGCGTACTGACATCCGTCATTAGCACTCAGCTCAGACTCTGGCACAGCCGTCTTCATCATGGCTCATAAAGACTAGCATTTATTATATCAGCTCTTGCGCCTAGCTCTCCAGCCAACCACACAATCCACAGCCTCCATAAAGGCATCGTGGGAATATTAGGAGTCTTATTTGTAGATCCCAGCTGGATTTTTACCCACCTCGTTGTGGTGTCGGTGACATTTGTGGTACGTGCGTGTAGAAAAAGCTAAAAGGGGGGAAGATATAAAGCAAAGTGGAGACAGAAATAATCCTCCTGGAGCAGACCTGAGAAAAGCGGCACGATATTGGAAAATGATTACAAAACACACATCCATTATTCATCAGGCACATTGGTGAGGGCGTGTGTCTCTTATTTATGCCTGCTCTTTAAATCATATTTGTCGCTTTAGATCAGTGTAAAATCTCTGGGTCATGCTGTTGCAGTATTGGTTGAAAATTACACACTTTAATGGATAATTGGGAATGGCAAGTGACACCGGTCAGGATAAATGTGCTACTGAGAGGTTGGTGTGGGCGGGAGCATGAATATAAGACCATACCTTTCTAAAACGTCTTTAGCATCAGCTTTTTTTCAGAAGAGCAAATAAAAAGTGGTAAATGAAATGAAATTGGAGGTGGACTGTGAAGAAACAATAGACACAAAGCCTGCTTATGATCTGACTTGGATGATCTAATTGGAAGGCTGAGAGTTCAAATGGTTCCACCAAGCTGCCATTGCTGGGCTTTTGAGAAAGACCTTTAACTTTCAGCAGGTCTGCATAATTGTATATTACTCTGAAAAAGGTGTCTGCTAAAAATGTTGTAAATGTAAATCCAGACATAGACTTAAAGCCATAAATGAGCAGGAGCCCAGTTGGTTCGTTCATGTGTTACAGGAAATGAGGAGAAGATTTTTTATGTGTTAACAATGTAAAGCAGTGCAAAGAACAAAATGAATATGCACTTCTTTTATCATGGGCATTGATGGCACAATGGGGATTTACTTCGACTGTTCACCCACCAGAAGAGCCAGGGTTCTATTCTAGCACTGAAAGGCTATCAGATGCCCATCACTAGACTCATAACCCAAAATATTTAGATCTTACCTTTGAGAGTTGTATGAATTGTCGTGCTGGATAAGTTCGTCTTCTAAATTAATGGATGAATAAATATATATAATCTCAGATCAGAAAAAGTTAGTACTTTATGGAAATTGCAAATAAAAAAAACTTTGACTTGTATTTATTTCATTGCAGACAGTATAAACTGAAGATATATCATGTTTGTTCTGGTCAATTTCATTTCAATCATGTTATTAATCCTGTGTCGTGATATTGGGGAACGAAGGACCTAAAGCGCAGGGGCTATCACCAGAGGGCGTGACAGAAATGCTTGTCGAGGAGTGACGACCGGGGTGGGTCCCTTACCTATCTAGGGCCCTATCGGTTACCTCGGCCCTCCTGGAACCTACTCTGTCTCCCCTCTTTGTGGGAGAGCCAGTACCTTTTTACCTAAGGGAAAGGGTAGGCACTGGGAACATCGTCACTATGGTGGGTGTGGAGGTAGAATGGTAAAACTAAGGGGCATATAATAACTAGGAGAGCAGAAAACGTGAGTAAACTAAGGTAGCGAGACAGTTCTTCCTTCCTGTCAGTTGCTTAGTTTATTTTTCGCTCAAGCTCTGAGGTTCAGAGTAAAGCGGAGTAAAGTGAGCCACACGCAAAGCGAAGGCTACCAAACTCAAGGCTGAGTGCGAAGAAAATCCTGAAGTCAAAAACTCGCAAGAATACCTGAAACCAAAAACGCAAGAAAACTCAAACTGAAAACACGCAAGAAAACCCAAGGTTGCAAGAGAAAATACCCAACATGAGATAAGCGAACGCTGATACACAGAAGGCCGACGGCAATGACTCAAGGACGCGACGAGGAACTCTGCCGAGCGTTGTCATTATTTAATGCTCACACAGGCGTTCCTCATCTAGATGAATGGCTCCATGCGCCTGTACGATCTTGTACCGGCTTTGGGGCATTTAGCGTGTCGGCTCTGACCCCTAGTGGTAATGGAGCTGGAACTACACCTTCCAACATCCTGCATTTCAGGTCCACAACACATTCCAACAAAAGTTGGGATAGTAAAACATTTGCCACTTTGTAATGTTACCATTCCTTTTCACAACAATTAATTATTTTGGCACTGAGGATTCGGTGTTGATGAAATGATGATGAATATCGGAAGTTTTTCAGGTGTTTTTTTGTCCCAGCCTTCCTGCAACGTCTTTAAGATGTGCAACAAAACGGTGACATTCGTTGTTTTTAAAATCTCCACACATTCTCTATTAGGAGCAAGGCAATAATTATACTGTAGACCAGTCCAGTATAAATTGTATCTTCAGGCCCTTGTAATGTGTTCAGCATGTGGTTTTGCATTGTATTGTTGAAAAATGCACGGATGTCCCTGGAAAAGTTGTGAACTTGAAGGCAGCTTATGTTGCTCTTAATTCTCAGTGTACCTGCCATCACAGAAGTGTGAATGACCTCCGACATGACAGACCCAGCTTTTGGACTTTTTGGTCTGGAGAACATAGCATCTATTTCTTAAAAAAAATCTATAAAACACTTATTTATTTGAATTTGTCTGATTGATCCCTAACAGTCTTTCTTTGAGAAACATTGTTTTAAAACATTGCAATACATTTCTGACACATTTGTTGAGAAAATAGAGACGTACCCATGCTCTTCAAAGACTCTTCAAAGCCTTTTACGAATACCAAATTATGATTGCAATACTCCGTTGGAATGCTTGAAATCACATCATTATTTTTTAACTCATTACTAGCCCTAAATTGCATTCATCCCCCTTTTTAAATGTTGCAGTCCTGAAATGCAGGAATGGATGTATACAAACAAATGAAGTTGACCAGACAAAACATTAAACACCTTGGATTCATTGTGTCTGCAATTAAACAAAAATCAAAGTAAATGTGAAACTGTTTTACTTCTTGCATTTTTCAGACTTTCATCCCAACCTTATGCTTAATCAGACATCTTTCATAGAGCGTGAAGTGTTCAATGTTTTCATGCGACTCATTGTGGTGTTGTGAAGCGTAAAAATACCTTATGTGTTTATCTTTGTTGTCTTGCATCTAAAATTACAGACAGCCGTTATTTTGCTGCTTTAATACCTTTTAAAACTGCCCTGCTTTGCTAGGTTACTCCGGTATTAAGTTCTAATTAATTTATGAACATACATACTGTGCAAAAGTCTTAGACCACCATTAGATTTGTTTTAGAGCAAAAGTATAATGACTTTATATAACATATTGTTGAAGATTGGACTTGGATTCGTCACTCCATAATCCTCTTTTCCATTCTTCTCCAGTCCAAACTTTGTGAGCCTTTTCTCTTTGTTCACCTTCCAAAAATGTGGTTTCTTGGCTGCTACCCTTCCAAAAAGACCATTCCTGATCAATCATCTTCAGAATATAGAAGGTTGAAATAGATCCTGATGAAGCTGCCAGATGCTGCTGTTACTGTAGCCTATAGAAGCTGTTTTTTTTCTAATACTGAAACAAGTTTTCTGCATTTTCTAGTTTTAGTAAAAAAAAAAAAAAAAAAAAAGAAAAAGACTTAAATTATTATTTATGGTTATTACACCGTCAGCAAAACAGTCGTATATTTAATCTAATGGTCCCCTAAGACTTTTCTTCACATTTCTATGGGTCTGTGGTGGTCTAGCAGTTAAGGTGTTGGACTATGGACCAGAAGGTCCATGGTTCAAATCCCACCTCTGTCAAACTGCCATCGTTGAGTCCTTGAGTAAGACCCTTAACCTACAATTGATTGGATTGTGAGAATATATAAATTGTAAGTCGCTCTGGATAAGGGCGGCTGCTAAATGCCATAAATGTAAATCATATTTTAAATAAATGTCAAAGAGTGCTGGGACTGTGATAAGGCAAGCAGACCAGGGGTGACCCTGCATGATCTACATTGGGTCAGACCTCCTATCTCTGAAATACTGTTTGACTCGATGCATTAAAAACCTGAGCAGATAAATAAAGCACTTCAGACTAATGTGACATATTTATATAACTCTAAAAGTCTATAAAGACACAATACTGTGCTCTCTTTTGATTTCTTTGGATTGGGAGTGTTGTGTAAGCATTTCACTGCACATTATACTTTGCATGGCTGTTTGCATGATGATTAAAACTCTTGATCTTCAGAACTGTGCACTTTAATCGACCATAACACAAAAACGTTTGGAAAGCTAAACTTGCTTTACCATGCTTAAATCTCACAGAGGGACATGTGGACACCCTGAAGTTAAAGTAAATGTTGCCATTTTCAGCAATTCCAGATGATCAATATTGCAAAAATAGTTTTATTCTTTAAAAGGAAAAAAACAAACTATTCCTGCTGTTGAGGCATCAAGCAGGCCAGGATCAATAACCTGAATGCTGTTTGTGTAGCTTTGTCCAACCAAGGTGAAACTGTAATATTTAGCATCTAACTCTCGCCATTCAGACGGATGAAATGTTGAAATGAGGACACGTCTCAGACGACAATTGGAGCGCACTTATTGATGATTACATCTTTTTTCCAGCGTGACAAAACTTTCTCTACAAGCGCGAGCACTTTTGGCCATTGATTTGTTTCTGTTCTTTTCATTTGGCCCTCAGACAGATGCATTTTGCAATTCTATAAAAGTGATTCGTTTGCCACTTGCATTTCACCGTGTCCTCGATGGAATATGTATATGCTCAGTGGTCACTTTATTTTGGTAATCACCTGGCAGCAATGCAATGTTCATATGTTGAACCTTGAATCAGATGGGCTATAACAGCAGAAGCTCACACCACTCGCCCCCTACTGTCAGCTAAGAACAAGAAACTGAGACCACACTTTACTCACTAAAATTCTCCAATGGACAAACTCCTCTCAGAATCCTTTCTGACCCCCCAAATTATTTTTTCGGTCACTACCCAAAGCTCATGACCGTAGGTGAGGATAGGCGAATAGACTGAATAGTCAACAATTGGCTTTGTTTGAGGACTAAGCTCCTGCTTAACCACCACAGTCTGGAGCAATGACTGTGAAACTGCTGCCACAAACCCAATCCATGAATCTCATACTCTTGTTTAAGCAAGCATTCTCAAAAGGTGTCGATATTCCTGTAGTCTCCCCTTTCCCCCAATGGCTATAACCAAAACCACATAGAAGAAGAGAACAACTGGACTTGCTTGTAGATTCTTGAAGACATTTCGCCTCTCATCCAAACGGCTTCTTCAGTTCAAACTGACTAGTAGGGAGTATATCTGTAATGGCCATCACTGAACAGAGGTGGGGGGCTAAGACATCACCTATCAGCCATTACAATGCAGTCCTTGGCACACTTCCTTCTTTTCTTTCGGCTTTTCCCTTCTCAGGGGTCGCCACAGCGAGTCATCCTCCTCCATACCTCCCCGTCCTCCACATCGTCCATCGCCACACCAACCACCACCTCCATATCCTCTCCAACTGCATCCATACATCCCCTCCCTGGCCCTCCTCCCCGTCCCCTTCCTAGCAACTGCAGATTTTCCACCCTCAGTCCTACACTCTTGACTTTCTTCCTCTCTTCTTGTCTCCTCACTCGTTTCCCTCCTGGTGGTCTTCGACTAACGGTGATGTCGGTTAGATGAACTCGCATGTTAGTTTTGGCAAAGTGTTTTACGTCGGATGCC
>JAVSBU010000145.1:8833560-8844133 GCA_033118015.1 Loricariichthys derbyi | reverse complement strand
ACACACACACACACACACACACACACACACACACACACACACACACACACACACACACACACACACACAGTTTTGGCCAGTTTTGTACAGCACTGTTTCTTAAGAATTGGTTACCATATTTGGAGACTCACTCCAAGACTCAGTCTTTCTCATCCATAAATCCATAAGGATCCATAACTTGCTACATTCAAGAGATTCAGCAAAATGAACAGTGCATACCTTGTAGAGAACATAGTGAAAATAAAGTTAGTGAATCTAAACAAGTGTTTAGATTGTTTTGCTGTCCTCTTTCAATTGGTTTATAAAACTATGTAATAAATACATTTAACAGATAAACTGCAGTTTATCATGTATACTATTCAGTCTTGAGAAGGGTTAGAGAAGGAACAGCTATAAATTAGCTGTAAACATTTAAATGGTAGAGTTGTTCTCTGGATGTTGGAAGAAAACTTACTAAGAAAGCTGACTAAATGCACACAGCAGAAATGTTTTAGTAGGTGCTTAATGGAAGGGGAAGAATTTGTCAGAAGGAGTGAATAAGTTTGGCCAGTGCTTCTAACTCAGTGGTAGGTCTAGTGTTTATTAACAAACAAGAAAACAGTATACACATTCTGACATGGGCACTTGAACATGAATATATTTCTTCCTACACAGGCCTGTACACTCAGTACTTAACACACATTTTTGAACACAAGACACACATCTGTCTTTAACCCCCTCCTCTCCTTGTTTAAACCATCAGACATTGTGTGCGGTAGAATATGTGGAATGTGTAGAGCAGTTTATGATTTAAATTGTTTACACGCAATCCTGATTTTGTAGTTTCAGTGATCAGCATTGGGCCTTGTTGCATTGGGCTGTCTGGCCCTGTGGCCATGGTGAATTAGGGCCTACAGACCATCTTACTTAAATTTTCCTCTTTCATTAGTGATCTTTTTATTATTTTTTAAGTCAGTGGCATGAACCTTCTTCACACCATATTCCAGAGATACAGAGACCATTGTAGCCATGTCAAAAGACTTGTATGTTCTATTGATTGAAGAAGAGACAATCTTTTTTTGTCCACAGATAATGTAACAATAAGTGTATTTTGGCCATATAAAACAGGCATGGTGAGTAGGCTGCAATGTTTTCATGCATTTTCCTGAGAGAGAGAGAGAGCGAGAGAGAGAGAGAGAGATGGGGAATTTTCTGTTTCTGCTCTGTCTCTAAAGCCCTAAAGCCCTGAGTGACTCATACTGAAAGAATGACCCCATGCTCTCTCCCTCTTACTGCACACTAATATTCTACACTGACTCCTACTATAAACTAACTTTCTGCAGAACTTTCAAAATTAAAAAATAACCGTAGTGGTGGTATGTATAAAATCGTGCATCCTGCATCATCCTCAATATATCCTACTCCATTCTCTCCTATGTTAAACAACCAAAGCAATGTGTTTCCTGTGCATTAGTTTTACCCATGTACAGTTCACATGTGGCAGTAATTTCCTTTAAGGCTTTTGCTCTCATTCAAAGTACAGTACATACAAACCACAAAATGCCCACCATGCAATTGACCACATCAGAACCTTCTAAAATGCGATTTTTTTAATTTTTGGTGTCTTTTTCCCAGTTTCCTTCCACCTTCCAAAACCACTTTAGTAGGGGGATTGTCTATAATTAATTTGCCTCTTATTGTGAGTGAGGATATAAGTGACAAGAGGTGAATTAATGAGATGGACTGACTCTTTTGTCCAGGGTGTATTCGCTTGTCTTTTGCTTATTTAAGAGTTGTAGGTAAAAATTCAAATAGAGAAACTGGAGTCCCTTCTAATATCGTAAATGTCAGCAAAGAGGGCAGTGATTTATCCTTCTGAGACCCCAGACTTTTGCTTTGTGGGCATTTTTAATTTCTCTGAGCTATTTGGGATTAGTAGGACCTAACAAGTATAAAAAGGAAACTTTGTCTTTGTATAAGAAGTTGTTTGTAATGTCCTCATACGAGGACGCAGGGTCTCAAGAGGTTATGAGAAGGTCCATTCAGAATACAGAAACCCAGCATAATTCCGAAGTGCTTGAGAAACTGAACAATGTATTATTGCTGCACTGGTCAATACATCTCACCCCCATGGCTTACTGATCAGACAAGTGAAACAATTTCAGTAATAGGCTAATCCTATTACAGTACCAATGGCAATCACACTGTCCAACGTGTGTTTTGGGACGTACTGAGTCACGGAGGACAGACTCACAGAGCACTCGATGGGCATGGCTGTATCACTATGTTATGTACTTGCCAGTGTCTATACATATTTGCATGACCTGTTCATAATAGTCTACTATACACATATTCATAGCTTGATTTTATTTCTTTAATTTCATAATAGTTTCCATTCAACTCCACAATCATCTTAAATCCAATAATCTGTACGAAAAATTTCAATTTGGTTTCCACCCATCCCACAGTACTGAGACAGTTCTGATCAGAGTCACCAGTGACCTCCTGATGGCATCTGACTCCGGTTCCACTTCCCTCCTCATTCTTCTCGACCTCTCAGCTGCATTTGATACCATCGATCACCATATCCTCCTACACCGCCTACAGCACTACACTGGCCTCACTGACTCTGCCCTTCACTGGTTTCACTCCTATCTCACTGACAGGACCGAGTGCGTAGACCGAGTGCGTAGTGCGTAGCACACCCACCACTGTCTCCACGGTGACGCCCCCAGAACCTCAGCCAGAACCTGGTTAGGCCAGCGGCACCGTGTGCTCCAGCCCAGGACACAGCTCAAAACAATGGGAGACCGAGCCTTTGAGGCTGCAGCTTCCTGTCTGTGGAACGCTCTTCTGGACCATCTCAGGTCTCCACAGATGGTGGATGCTTTTAAAAGAGGACTAAAAACCTACCTTTTTAGAAAAGCTTATAGCTAACATTTTACATGGCTGTTCTATTCTTATGTTTGCACTTTTATCTAAGATGTTGCTTTCATATTATTGTTTTGTAGCACTTTGAGATTTGAGTTCAAATGTAAAGTACGGTATAAATAAAATGTATTATTATTATTAGTTAGAGAAGACATGGAAGTAGTTGGTGTGAGGACAGAGACGGATGAGGAATCACTATGGCAACCATTGAAAAGGGAAAAGCCGGAAGAAGAAGTGCTAGTTTCTGGTTTAGCGTCGCCTGCTTGTGACGAAACACGGTAACTAGCACGGACACGAGGATTTTTGCTAAACACTAATTAATCTTCACAGACAGGAACAATGGTAAGTTTTAGCTTATCAGCTAGTTTGTAAACGTTTTACTTAGAACGCTTTGCACCTTTCGTTGCGTTTTAGCCATAGCTAGGTTCTGATTTACCGTATAACGTGCTAGCGTCAGTTAGCCGTGTTTGCTAAAGGGCTGAAACTGTTACAGAAAGTCTCCTTGTTCCGTAAGCAAGTTATTCTATATTAGCACACATTTTACTTAGTTTTATGTTACGTTTCATTTGAGGAAGTGAAACTTTGTTCCTTTTCCTGGACAATTTAGAGGTAACACATTAGAAAAACATGCCAAAAATGCAGACTTAACTACACTATTCACATTCCAGTTGTTGCAGAAATCTGAAACAGTGGCGATTCTGTAAATAATTGTGACCTCTCTAGCTGAAGTACTTTTGCCCTGACATACCTTGAATCAATTGGTTTATTCATTGCTCTGAACTCGTCTTGTTTGACTGGATTGTTACTATGTTTGCTATGTCGCTCCACCACCTGCTTTTTAAGTCATATGCAGAGCCTAGAATTGTGCTGACATGATGGACTGAGTGACTCAACAAAGACACTTTCTGTCCCTTTCTGTACTTCTTCATCAGCATCCTTAAAGTAAAGATGCCATCTGTGATGGCAAGGGGTACAAAACCCTTTCCAAGGGGCCTGTCTCCGCTGTTAGAGGCATCATTTGGAAGAGGAACACTTTTAGCCTTCCATGGCTTGGACAGCCTTTCAAATTTATCTCTACTGCAAAGGTCTGGCTTGTCTGAATGGTCAAGACTAACCCAAGGACAACGATGAGGTAGCTGTAGGAAAATCTCATGGCGGTGGCCACACTGGTTCCAATGAATATTATAAGTAACATACTCCACCACAACAGTCTTCATTCCAGGGGAGCCCATAAAGTACCTTTGCTGTCAAACCATCATGTCAAGGCCCGTTTAAGGTTTGCTCGTGATCACTTTGAGGACTCCAAGGCAGACTGGTTCAAGGTTCTCTGGTCTGATGAGACCAAGATCGAGGTCTTCAATGCCAACCACACCTGGAGCGTTTGGCGAAAGGATGGCACTGCATACAACCCCCAAGAATACCATACCTACAGTCAAGCATGGTGGTGGCAGCATCATGCTGTGGAGCTGCTTCTCAGCCAAGGGGCCTGGCCATCTGGGCCACCTCCATGGGAAGATGAATAGCACAGCCTACCTGGACATTTGGCTAAAAACTGCTGATCCTCCATCAAGGATCTTAAGATGGGTCGTCATTTCATCTTCCAACAGGACATTGACCCCAAGCACACAGCCAAGATAACCAAAGCCTGGTTAAAGAATGAAAAGATTAAGGTGTTGCAGTGGCCTAGTCAGTCTCCTGACCTTAACCCAATTGAAAACTTGTGAAAGGAGCTCAACATAAACATGCAAAAGAGATGTCCAAAGAACCTAGACAACCTGGAAAAGGATTTGAATAATAATTGACCCTTTGGTAAACTTAGCAGATTTGTAAAAAAAATTAAAAACAGATAACATTCTTCTTTTGCTGCAATGCATTTAATGTATTCAGGCCCATCTACAGTCCAAATTTTACAATGCTAAGTTGTGGGGTTGAATACTGCAGAGAGGGACCGAGAGAGAGAGACCGAGACCGACCATCTCCGACCATAAGTGCCTTCAGCAGTTCTCGGATGTCCTTGTGTTCAGCAGACCTACTCTGAGGCTCCTAGATTGACTTGCTTACCCTGTCATGGCAATTTAGGCCAACAACCCTGCATTGAAACCTAATGTAAAGGGTGTCGCCTTGCTGAATAACAGTTTTGGTTTCTTTCTTAAAGGAGGCAATTGGTTTTTTACACACCCAGCACAGAATTAAATCAGGTTTTCATTTGTCATGCATCATTGTGATAAGTACTAATCCAGAAAGCATTTTGAACTTGTGATGGATGCATTCTGACAAATCCATCGTAAGTGCCCAGAGCTCATCACTTCTGCCATATGAGTTAATCATCACAGTGTGGGAGAGTATCATATCGTTTATCGCTTGTCCAGGAAAATTGAGTACAGTTTCTGCTAAATGTATATTTGTTTATTACTGTATTCCCATCGTGAAGTCAAAATATCTTAAGTAAACAAGGACTTCCTTTACCTCAAAACTTAGAATGGAATGTTTAATAATTGTTTGACTGTAGCTTTCAGTTTAAGTACCTTGTATATAGAAGTAAAGGTATACTTTGATCGTAAATGTGGAGAGGGTTGGTTAACTGAAATCTCTGTCTCCATTCCAACATTCACTCGTCTTATCTCATTTTATTATTATTATTTAAATCAAATGTCTATAATCAAAATCAAACATTTTATAATTTGGTTGATGCTTAGTCCAGAGGGACTTGCATCATCTATGTTCTTACAATATACTGTTCAAGCAATTGTTCAAACTTTAATGGTCGATGTTCTCCTTCATCAGGGAAAACAGAAGAAGCAGAAATTTGCTGTAATGAAGAGAATGATCAGCTTAAAGGATCAAAGAATGTAAGCAGTCCATGAAGGGTTCATCCATTCACAATACCAATATTACTACACTTTATCAGTATACACAATGCTTACAATGAAACATACTGCTCTGCACAAATTTAATGTTTAAATCTGATTTTTTGTGTTTACAAGAAAAGAGAAGGATCGACAGAAATCACAGAAAAAGAAGAAAGAAGATCAATCAGCTATCAAAGAACAAAAAGTGTAAGAACACATCATAACATGCAGTTATTGGATATATCTGCATTATATACAGTGGATATTTTATCATATGAAATACCTACTGTACATGTTAGAGTTGCATCATAGATCTAATCAAAAGGACCGTTTAATCTGAACAAGTATGAAGAGACACATTTTGGCCAGATAATAAAGATTGAGATAAATCACAGAGATAAATGTAGATTACAAACACATTAATATTATAAATATGATCTTCTTAAATATTAAACCAGCCACTAGGGATCACTAGCCAATGTATCTTTTGTGCCGATCCCAATACCCGGTAAATGGTGAGGGTCGTGTCAGGAAGGGCATCCAACATAAAACAATTGGCCAAAACTAACATGCGAGTTCATATAAGTGTCATCATAATGGATCGGTCAAGGCCTGGGTTAACAACAACCATCACCGGTGCTGTGACCAAACAGGGTGGAAACTGTACTACGTGGAAGTAGTTGATGTAAAGACAGAGGACAGAGTGAGATGGAGGAGAATGACTTGCTGTGGTGATCCCTGAAAAGGGAAAGAATATGATTTTCTTAAATATTATATTTAATGAAGAACATGTGGACTGTCAATATACAAGCACAAAAATGCACAGAAAACAGTGAAGCTAGCACAAGTTTTCGCCCATTAGCACACTTCAGAATGCCTTTCTGTGCTCGTACTTTGGCTGTACTCATGCTTTCATTTGAAGTTACTATGTAACACAGTACACGTGGCTTGGCCCTGAATCCATCAAACAAATCAATTAAATAGCAGAGGAAGTGACTGGGACAAAATGGCGGAATCAATAAGTAATGGAATAGCTTGCAGTACACAACTGGGTCAGGGTGATCAAGTGAGAAAGTCTGAGCTATTGATATAAAATAAAAATACTTTGTACTTTAAATTTGAGCAATAACAGTTTAATGATTACCTTTGGGGTTTTTTTTTTTTTGTTTTTTTTTTATTGCATTCCATTCAATTAAAAATTCAAACCTTTTGTCTGATAAATTTCAGTTTATCAGATTTGTGTATCACCAATAATAGGTACATTTTATCAGTAGTTGTGTGATTATGGACTTCAGCCCATCTGTTGCACAAATTCTAAGCCCTCTACCCTCTGTTCATTAGTCAAAGATACACAGGACCTCCACTGATGAGCAATTAAAATGTGAATAATTTGTCATACATGTATTTAAGTTTGTTACCTGCGGTCTCTATGTAGAATAATAGTGTGTGTGTGTGTGTGTGTGTATGTGTGTGTATATATATATATATAAAATATACCATAAAATATATAGGTTAGTATCTTATTGTAGTATATAATTGTAGTATATAATGAAGACTTTGATCACTGTAGGGTTTGTGTCGTACCACAAAATTACACAATATATGAAGAAATCATGGATGAATACTTCATATATTGTGTAATTTTGTGGTGCCAGACAAACCCTACAGTGATCAAAGTCTTTATATACTTCAGGAAAATATTTTTCTGTGTACAGTACAAAAAGATACTAACCTATATAAAAGGCCAGTCCCGCCACCCCCTGTGATTAAATAAAATCCAACATTTAATGCTATATAAATTGTGTAATGTTATCTCTCCATGTAGAATAATAAATGTAATTAGTCCAGGGAGCCCAAACCTTTGTACAGAACTGTAACGTGCACTCTAATACACTTTTCAAACTTGTAAAGTTTGTAGTAGTTAAATAAACAAAACAAAAAATCACTAGGCTCAAAGGAGGATTTACAAAGTCTATCAGACAATTGTAATATTTTATTGTTTTAATTACACAATCTATATAGCATTAACTGCTGCTAATGCTGGATGTTATTTAATCACATGACTGGCCTTTTTATATAGCTTAGTATCTTGTTGTACTGTACACAGAAAAACATTTTCCCAAAGTATATAATGAAGTCTTTGATCACTGTAGGGTTTGCGTCGTACCACAAAATTACACAATATATGTAGAAATCATTATGGATGAAACATTTGCAAATTGCAACATATTACGAAAACAGAACTTGGGCCTGCGGGAGAGATGTCTTTTTTTGGGGGGGGGAGAGAACAAATCTGAATTATTCTGAACCGGTCTCTCTCAACTGGGTTGTTGCTGTGTACATGTTGTGGCTCCATTGATTTGCTTTTCCTGTCCTATGCAGTACCTCGAGAAAATCTTTCTTCAAGCCTCATCTGAGCCTGGAGCGTCACAATTTCACTGGAGCTACTGTTTAATGGCATTAAAAATGGCTTGAAAATGTTGTAATATATATAGCTTTCTTAAACCAAAAACTTCCATACTATAGACACAGCTCCTTTCTTAAGTATGAGTTCTTCTTTAGCTTTTTGGTCTCAGTTCCTTCATACTCAATGTTTTCTGTTTTTTTTTAATCTGACACAGCCTCTCACAGGTTTTAACAGATTGGTCTGCTAGGCTAGCCTATGTTATGCTATCTGACTAGCTAGCGCACTATTCCTAGTGTGTTGTTTGGCACTGTCGTTCTATGTAGCGCATTTCTATCGGTAGATAGTATTATATAATTTGCTAACTGAAGCAGTATAGTTGATGTTTCTGTTATGCTATGGTATGTAGCATACAGGATATTAAAGATGGTATACCACATCAACCAATGTATATCCAGTACTAAGGGCTACTAATTATATTTTATTGCTCCTATTTGACCCTAAATAAATAATTTGTGTACCACTGTTATAGGTTGACAATATAAACTTGAGCAGAATGCATTTTTCTTTTTCTTTTTTTTTATATATTTCAGTAACATTTTCATCATGTCTTACTTTCTCTTATTTCAGTTTCTCTGATCCTGTGAGGGAACTTTTTGATTTTTAATGCAAAATATTTATTTTATTAACTACAAAACTTGAGAAAGCTAGTATCTCCTGTGCCATGCAACAGAGGGCGATGGTGTTTGTGACGGAATGTTGTTGTGCACAGGAATAAGAACAGGACTGTAAATATAGAAGTATATAGAAGGCTGGGAGTAGCATTTCAAATGTAGCCCATAATTCAGGTTTCAACCAGTAAAAGTGAGATTGGCGACATAAACAAATTAGCAGTGATAAAAGTTTGTTGCACTAACCAATTTTTACATGTTGACTCTGACAGCCCTTTGACAGACCACTAAATATACACAGGGTGATAATCATGTCTTTCATTTTAGGCCAAAGTATCCTTCTTGTATGTTCTTCCAATACAACACCCAGCTTGGTCCTCCCTATCACATCCTTGTGGACACGAACTTCATCAACTTCTCCATAAAGGCCAAACTCGATGTGGTCCAGTCCATGATGGACTGCCTCTATGCTAAATGTGAGTCGCATTCTGGTTTTACAGCTGCGTGACAGACATTCTTTAGGTTAATTGGTCCTTCTAAATTGCCTCCAGAGTGAGTGTGTAATGTCGTTCTAACCATGGTGCTGTCACGAATACCCATTGATGCTAAATAAGCAACTGCAGTGGAACCTCGGAACTGGAACACCTCATTACTCTCAAGTCAGACATCGAAAGGTCTGTTTGATTGTTTTTTGCCACCTAGTCTGAACAGTGATTCCGACTGAACATCTGCACTCTAAACAGAACTCTGTTGTGCCATCGTGCAACCACTAGGTGGCAATAATGCACCAATACCATTACTTTAGCACTGCTTATTCATGTCTCACTTATATTTCACTTAGTGTCTTTATTGATTTTATGCACTGTATTCTATTCCTTTGCTTTATTTATGCTTTTAACCATTATTTACATAAGAATACAGGCATAAAAACAGTCATGAGGGAATCGAGAAGGGCTTCATCCTATTTACATTACTTCTCATGTGGAAAGCTGATTCTTACATGGAACAAATCAGAGTTCAAACAGTCTTCTGGAATCAATTAGATTCAAATTCCAAGGTTCCACTGTAATTGGTTTTGTCTCAGACAGAACAGAGATGAATAATAAGTGATATGATTTTGTCCTTCAGGTATTCCTTGTATCACAGACTGTGTCATGGCTGAGCTTGAGAAGCTTGGGATGAAATACAGAGTTGCCTTGAGGTAAGACAATTCATGTGTGTTCTTATTTACTCCTCATATACAATGTCTGGCCAAAAAAAAGATCACACTGTAATATTGGAACCACTCGTTCACAATTTGAGCCCGATGAATCCTGGCATTATCATTTTGGAATATGCCTGTTCCATTGGGGAAGAAAAAAGTCCATTGATGGAATAACCTGGGCATTCAGTATATTCATCTAGTCAGCTGACCTCATTCTTTGGGCACATAACATTGCTGAATTTAGACCCCAGATCATAGCACTGATCCCACAGGAGGTGACCTTTTTTGCCAGACAGTGTATACCTCATCTGTAAATAGCTTCTGAAGTATACACAAATTTATAAACAAGCTCTTTTAACATCAACATACTGACATGACAGGTACAGTTATATCATAGGGTAGTAGTACAGATAATCCTGGGTTTGGATTATTAACACACACACACACACACACATATATACTGGTCCTTCTCAAAAAATGAGCATATTGTGATAAAGTTCATTATTTTCCATAATGTAATGATAAAAATTCAACT
>JAVSBU010000145.1:8675137-8685584 GCA_033118015.1 Loricariichthys derbyi | reverse complement strand
GCTCCTGAACCAGAGACAACGTCAGAAGTCTTACCTGGGCTGTGGAGAAAAAGAACTGGACTGTTGCTCAGTGGTCCCAAGTTTTCCTTTCAGATTAAAGTAAATTTTGCATATCATTTGGAAATCAAAGTCCCAGATTATGGAGTAAGACTGGAGAAACTCAGAATCCATGGCGCTTGAAGACCAGTATGAAATTTCCACAGTCAGTGATGATTTGTGGAGCCATGTCATCTGCTGGTGTTGGTCCACCGTGTTTTCTGAAGTCCACAGTCAACACGGCCATCTAGCAGGAAATTTCAAAGCACTTCATGCTTCCTTCTGCTGACAGGCTTTATGGAGATGCTGATTACATTTTCCAGCAGGACTTTGCACCTGCCCACACTGCCAAAGGTACCAAAAGTTGGTTCAGTGACCATGGTGTTACTGTGCTTGAATGGCCAGGAAACTCACCTGATCTGAACCCCATAGAGAATCTTTGTTGTAATGTCAAGAGGAGGATGAGAGACACCAGTACCAACAATGCAGGTGACCTGAAGGTTGCTATCAAAGTATCCTGGGCTTCCATAACACCTGAGCAGAACCACAGACCGATCACCTCCATGCCACACCACATTGATGAAGTAATTCGTGCAAAGGCCCAACCAAGTATTGAGGGCATAGAAATGAACATACTTTTCAGAAGCCTGACATTTCTGTTTAAAATATCCTTATTTAAATATATCTTATGCAATATTCTGATTTTCTGAGACAAGAAATTTTGGGTTTTCATTATTTGTAAGCCACAATCATTAAAATGTCAAGAAATAAAGACTTGAAATATTTCACTCCATGTATAATGAATCTATATAATATATGGGTTTCACTGTCTGACATGAGTCACAAAATGCATTGAACTTTTTCATGATATTCTAATTTTTTGAGATGTAACTATACTACTTATTGCAAAATAAACTTCACACATTATCATCTTATACACATAGATTACTGAATAAGTGACTTGGATTTCAGAGAACATATACATCAGAAGTAACACAATATATTGAGGTGACAGCATCCCATTTACATTTCTTTGGTCATGGCTCTATTTTTCTGTAGGAAATACTTTGCAGTGTTTCCACACCACCCCTCCATTTCCCATTCCCAACTCGGGCAATTATGTTAACATTATTGCCCAGATCATGTGGAGGGTCCCTAGATATATTAAATAATTAGAAATTCCACCTCTTATCTGGGTTATATAAATCAGTATGCAAATTCCACAGATCTCTTTGGGTTTGGAGTAAATAAAGGTGTGAAAATTAATGTGATGAAGTCTGATTGCTCCTCTTCCTGTTTTCCCCTTTGTTGTTATGAAAAACAAAACAGTTATAATCCAGTCTATTTCCGACGTGCTTCTGCGGTAGAGGAGGCGTCAGAACTGAGCAGTGGTAGATGTTAAGATTTCAGATATCTAGAATATTTTTTATATATTTTTTGTTTTCACGAAGCTGTGATTTATCTCTGATTCTATCTGTAATTTGTTCTATGGTCCTCTCCTTCATCAGCAAAGTGAATTAAAAATAATTATTTTTAATAATTATTTTTATTAACCTATAGACTAGAAAGATTGCTGGATTATTGTACTATTATTGTATTGCCCCTTAATATGCACTGTTAGTAAACAGTGTCCTCGCTGTCTGTCACTGATATTTATTAGTAAAGCTGCAAAGTCTCTGATTTTCCTAGGACACTCTACTAGTTCTTGGGTATCAGAACACCTGTTTACCCATTGAACCAACTGCCGGTCTATGAATGCACATTAACATGTATATGATCCAGCCAGACATACAGCATGAGTGCCCACAGCGCTGCATGCACAATAAACAGAGGTCAATAACTGATTAGTCATTTTCTACAAGGTTAGAAACAGCAACAATGACTTAGATAATGGCATGATTAAGTCTGGTTTATAGCAGGAGAAACACTGAGAGATGTATAGGAAGACGTGATAAAGAATTAAAGAAAAATGGATACAAGGACAATCTTTTGCTCTGAAAAGCTGATGCATCTCCAAATCTCCAGCATTTTCAGTTGATCTAGTTTCATATTGTTATTTTATTAAACATAAAAATAACTGGAGTGGAAAAATATTTAAAGCAAAGAGTTTTATCTTCTCAATATTTATCTGTCTCAATTTCTTTTATGGCTTTTCAGGACCAGTGCCAGGGCACGGTGTGGGGCAGACTCAGGGCAAGTAAGTAAATTAGAGTAAAATGGCAGGTATTTCTCATCAAAATCTAAACTGACTTTTACAGGCTTACTGTCAAGCTCTATTATGTGATAGGACAGAGTCAGTTGCTATGGTCAGAGAGTTGGTTGCTATCTCATCCTAGTCTTCTGTTCAAAGTGAGTGGGAAACGAGGCTCGGTGTAAGATTTATGGTGTGATTGGTGGTGCACGTTGTAGTGTTGGGGCACTTGGAGGGACGTAGATGGCAGCCGTCCTGAACAAATGGTGATCAGAGGTGATGTTAATTTGGGGCTTGGCTTTGACTGATGTAACTACCACCATGTACAAGTTCAAAGGGGGTTTGCAGTAGATAAATTGGTGAGAGGAGATGGATTTGCCGTCCACCTCTGTGTTGAAAAGGTAAGGCCACTGAGGTCTTTGTCTGGAGGGGGTGGAGGGTAGGGATGAACTGAACCGAAAAAGAAAGCTAAATGAAGCTAGAAAAGAGGAAAGAGTGAAATAAAAGATATGGAAACATTTCTATTGAACACTTTATTAGGGGTTGTGTTCTCTCAGTCTGACAACTACTCCTAAAATATAACAAACTATATCTACCTTTATCAATAATGATACTGAAACACAATTCAAATCAGCATTAGTGAAAACCAAGGTGGGGAAGGAGATAAAGCGTATAAAATATAGAACAATAAGATGTTGAGGGTTGGGTTAAATATACAACATGCATCAAGACTCAGTGATGCTTCAAGACAAGCAGACAGAATTATAGAGCATTTTCAGCATTATGACTTTTTAGGGATTAATACCTGCAGTTCACCTAATAAACGTAAAGCTTTAGATCACGTTGTTTTAACAATATTGTCCTGATGATAAAGAGGAAGAAGCAGCATGTGCAGCCGTGACAACTCATTTTTCAATAAGACTCGTGAATGAGGAGAAGGTATTACATGTTTGGCAGTAAAAAAGCCATTCTGCACCGGCGTTAAGGCTGAATGGAATTGATTAAAATGACAAGGCAAATTAAACGCCACCTCTCCTGCTTTGTCCTCATTAAAGGGACGCAGGCTCACACTTACAACCCTCGTCAGCCTCATTATTTACTTAATTAATCACGTCTAATTCACATCACTTAGCTTCTTTTTCCTTTAAGGGCTCTTTGTCTGCCCATTCCCTTCCCCACTCATCCTTCCAGATGCCCTTTTTGCTCTGCCTTCTTTTCTACATTCTTTTGCCCCTAAAAATCCTCCTGTGTTCAGTCAGGGAGCATGTCTGCTTATTATGCCATTAGCCCGCCTCTCTCTTGCTCTTTCAAAGGAGCAGCCTCTCCAATCTAAAGAAAGTTGGCAGTTTTTTTTCCCTCTCTTTCCTCTTTTTTCATCCCTTCTTCCTTTCCTTCACTGAAATTACCCAGCGACGCGTGCCTGCGTTTCTAATTGCGGCGGTCGTCCCCGGAGACAGCCCCCTCCCTTTGGCCTAATGAAAAGCCTCGGCCTTAATTACTCCTTCTGAACGCTGATTGTTATTGACAAAACTCCTGTGGCTCGGACAAACGGCACAAGATTAGGTCCATTACAGGCAGCCCTCCAAGAGGAAGAAAGGAGCAACAGAGAGAGAGAGAGATAGGAAGGAAATCTGTACCTGACAGAAGGGAGTGGAATAAGCGAAAAGGGCTTTGACATTTTCTTTCTTTTCTTTTTTGTATCTCTCCTCGTCTTAATTATTTAGGCCATCACTCCACTTGAGGGTGATCGTTCTTTCAAGTGTCTGGCTGCCGTAATGGCTTTTGTGTAACTCTGTTTAGTTTAGACATGGGATAAAAAGCCTTCTAAATATGTGACTTGAGGGAAAATGCTCATCTTTTGTCAACACAGCAGACTGCTGGTGGAAGTGAGTGTAAATAGAAGGGTTTGGACAAACGCAATTGTTTGTCTGCAAAAGGTACATAGACTGTTTAAAGCCGATAGGACTGACGGGCCAATATCAACAAAGCACTCAGAGCAGTATTCAAACACCTGAATATTACTTCCTTTCCACTGTAAATGCATCCCGAATGCAGAATTGAGTCAATTAAAGCATCTCTTATGTCCCTGTGTAATAAGGCCACATTAAGGTTAGCGTGTTGTTAAAATTTTATGATGGTGGAGCAGTGAGATAAGGCTGTAATGACTGGTAGTCAGACTTTACACTCTTTTATTCATGTGCTTACCCACACACATGCACACACCTGTACAGCTCCATCTGATTAATATCTAGGTCATAACACACTGACTCTTCTGCCTGTTCCAAACCAATGTGACCCTTTTGTTTATGACCGCACGCTATCCGTCAGCACCCGAACACAGCATGAAACTATATAACTCATCATTGACATAACATCTGGATAAGGCTACGTATCCTATACCTTCCAAAATCTGACAAAACCTCATCATGTTGTATCTGAGACAATTTATTAATCTAAATAACACATTTTTTAGAAACTTTTAGAAATTACAGCTGCTAGCTTGCTGGAAAAAGCAATAAAAATTAAAATAGCAAAAAAAAAAAAAAAAAAAAAAAAAAAAAATGCTACATTTTTTAATTGCTATTCATGGCAGGTACATAATATATGCCTTTCAGACAAATAAACTGATCACGATGATGATGATGATGATGATGATGTCACCTGTTGGCAGCGTATCACTGGTTAAATGGAGCTGGTGACAGCACTGAGAGAAGATCACTCAGACCTGATTATTATGCCTGTAGGCTTCTGCATCTGTAATGTATGAGCATAATTTTGACATGTTCTGGAGAATGCAGGGCAGAGGTTTTAATGTGCACTGCACGGAGCTCCTGTTCATCATGGCACTAGGTGAGCTTTGCTGTTGCACTGCCATGGGTGATCCCTCTGACAGGCCTCTCCTCCCTCAAATGCAGCCGAGTGTGTCTGCATGTGACACTCAATCTAGCCGGAACACACCAGAGGACCTCAATCTCGGGTCCCTTCAGAGACAGAATAGCATCTTAACCCTACCCAAGTCCCTTAAAACTCACTCCAATGAAAGTTTAACCTCAGAAAGCAAATGTAACTGTTACTGTACTGAGGTCCTCTTACTTTGATAAGACTGTCTAATCCAGATTATTTTTACCCTTATTTATTCTGGTCAGAGTTGTGGCTTTGTTGCATATCCTGAAGGCAGCACCTACCAAATTCACAGGTGAACATGACTTCGTCTAACCACCTGGAAGGCACCAACAGGACCCAAGCCTGCAGTGGTAAGCCAGAAAACTGCCTGAGTACCAGAAAACATATCCAACAAGAACTTTATTAGGAACATTATAATAATACTGGGTACTACCTAACTTTAAAATAGCTTTAAAAAGTGCCTCAGTCCTTTATGAATTCCACAATATGTTGGAACCCATTGAGGTCGCATGGCGGTGCAGTGGTTAGCACTGTCGCCTCAGAGCTCCAAGAGCCCTGGTTCGATCCTGCCCCCAGGTTCCAACTCTGTGGAGTTTGGATATCCTCCCTTGAACATTCTTATAGTTTGTGCTCCAAGCTGACCTGATCGCTAAGGTGGGGGTAATTCTCCTGGATTTAGATCTGGTAACTGGGAAGGCTTCTTAAGAACAATGAACTGGTTGTTATGTTCATGAAACCAGTTTGAATGACTCTGTTTTGTGCTTTCAGTGCATTATCATTTTGGAAGTAACCATTATAAGATGGATAAATTGTGATTCTGAAGGGATGCACATGGTCAGCATCAATACCCCAATAAGCTATGGCTTTTAAGTGATGATTTATTGGTATTACAGGAAAAAAGTGTGTCAAGAAATGTTTCCCCTCAATATGACACCCTTCCCAGCACCCTTGACTGTTAACACAAGGCTGGGTGGGTCCACAGATTCATGCTGTTTGCACGAAATTCTGACACGACTGCATTTTCCAGGCTTCAACTGTTCAGTTTTGCCTTAGCTTTCTGCTCTCGAAGTGGAACATAACACGACTTTCTGCTGTTGTTGCCCATCTGCCTCAGGGTTCGACATATTGCACATTCTGAGTTTATACATAATTGTACAAAGTGGTAATCTTTCTGACAGCTTGAAGAAGTCTGATCATTCTCCATTGACTTCTCTCATCAACAAAGCGTTTCTGTCTGTGGAACTGCCACTTACTGGACGTTTTTGTACCAGTATGAGTACACTCTAGAGACTGGTGTTCAAAAACAATGACCATGGTCATGTCATGCCATGGTCGAAATCACCGAGGTCACATTTTTCCCTATTCTGATGGATAGTGTGAACACTACCTGAAGCTACTTTCCCGTTTCTGCATGATTCTCTGTTTTGTATTGCTGCCACATAATTGGCTGAATTTTATGAACAAGTAGGTGTACAAAGAGTTGAGTGAGTGCAGCTTTAAAATGCATTGTAAACACTGTTTGATGGAATCAGCAACTGCACTCAAGCTTGTAAAGTTTGGAGACATTACTGTCTATTCTAATCCAAAATATGCTACATGCCATGGATAGACAGAGATGTATTATTTCTTTAAAACTGATGCAACATTAACAGCTTTTAATTAATAGCCCTGCTTTATATACTGCTATATTTTTCATACCTTACACACATGATACTCGTATTCCATGTCACATATATATTGGTAAAAGTCAATACCTTGTATGGTCCTCTTGAAGAACGCTTTGCAGGCCTCACAGGAGGCCACACCATAGTGGTAACCTGAAGCGATGTCTCCACACACCAGGCACAGGCGCTTGGGGATGGAATTGAGCATGTACTCGCACTTTATGGGGCCTGAGTCGTCGAGCAGCGTGCTAGAGCAATCGTCGTAGCGCTTGCGGCAGCCGCTGCCCGCAGCACCCAGGGACCCAGCCGGCGTGAACATGGGCGGAGAGTCGAGGCCGTTGGAGTGGCTGTGGATGGTGCTGCCGTAGCCGCCACTGGCGTCTGAGTGTGCACTAGGACTCGGGTGGCTGGCAGTGTCCACCAGTGAGGATGGACTGGACGGCTCTGTCTTTATGTATGAGCCACAGCTGGAGGGCAGGTGCCGTTCCTCAGCGGCCATCCTGTTCAACAGCCTGACACACAGAGAGAAAACGAGAGAGAGAGAGAGAGAGAGAGAGAGAGAGAGAGAGAGAGAGAGAGAAAAATCAATACCCAGATATCTCAAATATCCCAAATGAAATGTCTAGACCATATTTATCAAATCTGAAACAATATATGAATGTGGTAATGCAGCTGAAAATGTGTTTTATGCAGCTTTGGATTTTATGCTATGAATAGCCACATTTTATTTGCTCACAGTTGTCCAGATTGTTCATATTATATGAGACTTTCCATCAGATTTTGGAACAAAATTACATGTCTATAAATGTAATAGCATATGTTTTTAAATAGAATTAATACGTAGCAGTGTGCTCAGAAGGCACAAAAGTCTAATATGCTAGCCCATCACTACAGGATCCTGGGTAAGATTGCTGTCAGTGCTTTCTGACCAGGCTGTATGTGACATGCTGACACGAATGGCTATGTCTGAGGGAGGGGAGATCAGTGTGATGGACTAACATCCCGCTCAGGGAACGCCTATGCCTGTGACCTGTGTCCGTCATGGATGGGCACCAGAGCCCCTGTGATCTTGTAGGACTGTTAAACAACTACATGACTTGAGAAGTGGAAAATTCTAAAATGAGAGAGAAGACATATTCCTTAACACCCAAGTTAAAGGGAGGAGGAACTAGCTCAACCATGAATGAATAATTGCAAAGGTCAAAAATAAAACAGAGCACTCAATTTTCTTGACTCTTACATGTGAGAATTAAAACTGCCGGAAAATCTTAAACTGAGATTACTTGTCGGTAGGCAAGTGGACGTACATGCTGTGATGGAGAAGTGCAATAAAGAATCGAAATAAGAGAGGTTTTGACATTGGATTAATCACATGCCCAAATTAGGTGTGGATGAGGGGTGGGAGGTTAGAGTTTGCTCACCTTATTGAAATTGAGCTTTATGCAAATCAAGTTCCTAGGGTTAGCCGTGAAGTGGCAGGCCCATACCTCAAGCATTTTGTTTTAGTGTCTTAGCATAATTAGCATACCGTTAACCAATAGGAATATTGACATACTAGAGCACACATGTCACTACCAGGTTTCCCTGTCATCAGCAAAACAAAAGACTCAAGCCTCAGACACCATAAACAGCAATGCAAAAAAGACCAGGCAAAAAGTAAAGCATTGACAGAAGAGGAAGGAAAAGAAAGTATCCTATAGACACCTATAGGATAGAAAGAAATATGTATCTCCTTTGTGTTCCTAGGCTGTGACCCCTTCTCTGACTGATTTAATTGTAACTGTGGCTGACTGTAGGGTTCAGGCCCCATGGTCACAAGGTCAACCTTACTTTCTCAGCCTAGCTTCCTGTGTCTGCGGAGACAATGTCAATGTGTCAAATTAAATCATTTTGCTGGGTTTCCCTGTCTCTTACCCCACCATGTATATTCATCACAGTCGCAGCTGCCACCACCTCTGGAAATTCATAAAAAAGGTTAACTGCTAAAATAAATAATATAAAAATGCCCCCTGTTTAAACCAGTGACCTTGTAGAATAAGGCCTTTGTCTGCACACTCAAAGGTCTTTGCAACCCAATATAGTACAGCTCAAACAATTTATATCCAGAATAATAATAATATTTCACTTTGGCGATTTAGGCTAACACCAGCATGGATACAGAGCTGAAATGAAAATTATAACCAAAAATGTTAAAGAAAAAAGGAAATCTACTTGCCCAAAGCTTGTTAACGTGAATGAAGGTGAGACTTCTGAGAGACTTTTGAATACAGATATGTGTGCACACCATATCACCTGTCCACTTGACTTACGGTATTAAAAGCTGTATATTAAAATGTCAGCATACGTGACAGTTCCATTCAGCCTTTATTTCTCAGATTCGGTGGGAGCTTAGTTCAAAGGTCAAATAGCAGTCTTGAGGTGACACTTAACATAATTGCATAAGTGTTTCAGCTGTTGTCCTCTCAATATTGGGTTCATAATGGAAATCCCACAGTAACGCATTACTGCAAGCAAAAAACCGCACTACAGCCAATTTAATTAAAATACTAAACCTACAGTAAACCTGTACCTTCTAGAACAGACAATATGAAAATGTAATATAGAAGTATGTTTTTATCAGTTATTTTTGGACATTAATTGCATTTTTGGTATACATTGTAAAATCAATGAACGGAGACAAACACAGATAGCGGATAAACCAAGCTCAGGTTTGAACTTAATGCACTTTAAAAGTGAAAACATGCTCTCCATTAAATATACTATTCAGCCCTAATACACATACATATGTCACATTTATAACAAAGGGTTTTAAAAGCTTAGAATATCTTTTTAACTCACAAATACACAAACTTTGCAAACTACAACACAAGTTTTGGTACAGTGAATCTAACTGTATGTACTCTGATTTAAATTGATAAGACTGCAGCTGATCAGATAAACTTAACTGCATTTAGGAGTGGGTGATATGGCAAAAATATTATATCACAATATTTAAATACATTTTCATGATAGATGATATTTATCACGATACATGTGATCCCAGACAAAATGCATCAGTGGTGACTGCTTCTCAAAATCTACTATTCAAATATTATCCCACACATAGTAAAGTTACTTTTATTCAAAGTATGCTTCATTTCATCCAATTAAACAGGAATAATTACAGTATATAACGAAACTTGCAGCTGGTCAGTGGTCTCTAAGCACTGGCGATATAGTCGCTAATCAGAAAACAAAATTTATTACGATAAAATATCATATTGCCCACCCCTAATTTGCAATCAACTTTTCATATCTTTCCATTTAAATTAAATTCAAACATTACAAATAATAATTGTGTCCAAGTTAATCTGCATAGTAAAACATTTGAATGTCATATTAGCCCTGAAGTATATGGCCTGGCTTAGAAATCCTGTAAAAAAATTTTAGCAATCAACATTGAATCAAGTGGAAAGAAAATCAATGAAAATCTGCCTTATGTAATTATGAATTTCTTCATAGTACTAAGCCATACAAAGACCCACAATCAAACTTATTTTTAATTTCACCTATTCTAACCCTTTCTAAAAATATACTGCTCAAAAGAATAAAGGGAACACTTAAGCAACACAATGTAAATCCAAGTAAATCAGACTTCACGTGGAGGCCACAC
>JAVSBU010000145.1:8104058-8114723 GCA_033118015.1 Loricariichthys derbyi | reverse complement strand
AAATAAGTGATCCCAAACTTTTGCGCTTTATCTATATATATATATATATATATATATTAATTATCATGATAATAGTATCTATTAACTTGCAATAATAATTTATCAGTACTGAAATTAAGTGTGGCATCTACAGATTTTGCAAATAAAATAAATAGTAAGTAAACAGTTGTGTATTAAAATTGGATTTAAGATCCAGCATATGTCTCTAGTAAAATATAATCACACCTTCAGTTGTAGCAGGCACCCACACTAATGCTAAAATGTCAGCTTTTGCATTTATGTCAGCTTTTGCATTTTTTGAGCAAATCCAAGTTCAGAAAATTCAGTTAATGCTTGAAATCCACTAGAAATATCTACTTGTTTTATTTCATGCATTTCCTATTTTTTGTTTGCTTTTGTTTTATTATTCACCGCTATCCCCTACTTTTATTTGGACTCGAGCAGGCAGTGATAGTTAGATATGCTAATTGACTTAGTTAGAATCTCTCACGTCCATTTTTTTGGTTGCTTTGCTATGCATTTTTAATATACAGCCTGGGGCTACATCTCATTTGGTGAATGCTGGTTGCTGGGGATGATGAGGCTTTTCACCATAAAGGAGACAGCCCGCTGTAGTAGTAGTGCTCATTTTGTGACTCTCATGCACCCTCATCTACCTGACACAGGGCCTAATAAGCATACCTTTATTTACACTATATGTACTAATGCCCTGTGATTCAGATTTGGTGGTGTTAGTATAGGGACAAGGCCCAAGTACATTTTTTAGTTGGCTCCCTGTTAGTGTCCACTCTCCAAATTTACCACTAAGTCCACCTCGTCTCTCTCCTAAGCCCCTTCTCATAAAGCAATGCAGTATTTTACTGTCCTGAACCCAAACCAAATGAAAGCGACCAGAGTCTAAGTAATCTTAGTGGTACTCTAAGTCACCAGACTTTTGTGTTCTAATTAAAACTGTAGATATTAATTGATATGAAATTAATCTATTCTTTATGCCACACTTAATTAATACTGGGAGAATGAATTAAAGCTGCCTATTATCTGAGCTAATTAATTTGTCTTTGTGACTGCTGCTACAATAATGGGTGATACTAATAAAATAAAGCTACACGCTTAAGCTCCACTGTTCCCTCCCGTTGCTCCTGAAATAAAATCATTGCTCGCGTGTAGTTTGAGACTGCTATGTAAAAAATTGTGGGATGTGTGCATCTTCAGGTTTTGCCATTGTTGTTTACAGCTCGCGCTTCTATAACCAAGCCCTAAAAAATAACTGCAATTTCACGTTGTTGCTTAGCCGTTGAATTCCCTGAATTAAGTCGTGGAGTAAATAATGTTCAGATAATATTTCTGCTTGCCCCATGCGGTGAGTTCAAATCAATTTCTAAATCAATTAAAAGTGCCATATCTCTCTTTGACGGAGGCTATTTACATGCTCTTTGCTCCATGATAGACTGCTTCAGGCCGCCATGTTTGCATACATATAGCCTACAGGGCTTCTAAAGCCAGTGAACCATGCATTTACTTAGTTCTGGGGGTCTTCTAAATTAAGCAGCACGTGCACACGTTCTCCTATAGGATTTCCCCTTTCAAGCAAGGCATTGCATGATAGCATTCACCACCCCTTATAACTGTTTTGTGATGGGATGATGTCTGGCTCTACATATCCTATTTGATTAGCGTTAGGAGCTCAGGCCTGTTGGCAGGCCTCCCCCATGAGCCCTAAGAGAGAGCTGCACTCACTTGTTGCTGTCTAGCTGAGTATGTTACATAGCTCAGTGTCCGGTGGTTTATATTTCAGCCTTATGAAAAGTGTAAACAACTGCATTGATAAAAGTTAGGGAACGTTCAGATTGAGCTGAATTTGCTCATGCAGCCGAGCTTGCTGATGTTATCTTCCAAATTACAAGCTGTGGTTACCGTTACCTGTAAGACCTGCTGTAACATTTGTACGTACAATGTTCAGCACGCACAGTAGTCAGTGTCAGACCTGCAAAAATGAAACCAGGCGCTAATACACCATCAGCTGTCAATTATTCAATATTTAATTAACACATCATTTTTATTTTTGACGGATAATTGATGGCTTTGAATGCCGAGCCAGTTTTAGAACGTCTTTCTAAGCTCCTATGTAATTATGTTTTAAAATCGACAAAAACGTATGAGGAGTCGTAAGTACGGGATGCATTAAGAAACATCAGGTTCTGAAGATTTATGGGGCGATATGTTTCGTGTGTGTCAGCAGGCTGCGTGATGCATCTCGGAGTCCTTCCAGCAATAGCATGCATTGTCTTACGCGCTCTCCGTTCTAAGCCTGTCCTGTCCCTACACGCATTTACTGCAAGTACATCAGGTTTCCTTGGAATCAGAGCCAGTGTCAGTGTTAAATCTACGCTATTTGATATTTTAGATTCGACTGAGAGAAGTAGGGGAATGAGTTGTGCTTTTGATGGGCAGGGCAGGTGTGTGTCAGCGAGAATTGGTGGATAGCCACAGATCAGATGTTCTCATGTGGCCTGCACCTCTACGAGCTCTTCCCCATATTGTCTCCTGCTTTTATATTAATTACAACTTGCATTATCAGCCATGAGTCTCTAACCCCAGCAAATAGAAAAAGCATCCCCCAGAGACGGGCCATCTTTGTATCTCATTTTCCATCTACTCCTATTGTGCTGCATCTCTGTGTTGCTGCTTTTCTCCTCCTGGTAACAGTGCTCTTTAACACAATTAGGGAAAGGCATAGCATGATCCGTGTTTGCATCCTAATTATCCCAAGCTACAGGGAATAGTCACATGGATCAATTTCTTTCTGTTTTTATTTATTTTTTTAAAAATTTCATTTTATTTATTTACTTTGGAAGCAGCTCTCCGTGAGATTGACGACGGCCGTTTGGGTGATGCTCCTGCTCTATCTGTGTCTCCCCTTCTTTTTTACAGCTTGTTTGAACTTTAATGGACTCTGGGGAGTCCTGACAACTGTTTTGTTGGGTTGCGAGGCCTATATCTGACGAGCTTCCCTCTGACTGTGGCACAGAATGAGCGAAAGAGAGAGCCCTCTGCATTATTCATGGCAGGGGAAAACGACTGTTGCTTTAGTTGAATAAGAGCTGAATGAGGAAAGTTAACGCTGCCTAATATTAGTGATATTGGTTGTATTTTGTGAGAAATCTGCTCCCCTTGTTTGTTTGGGTTAAAAACCATGTTGTGTTGTAGATCGTTTGGTCCTTAAACGGCCCTGCTGTGCTGCTTGCTGGCTTGGTGACTACGTTAGGCCCAGAATCCATGGTCCGTATCGTGAAAAAATGAAACCAAGATGTTTAAAATTTAAAACGACCCAGTTATTGAAGTGTCTCAATGAGTAAATTTCAAAATTTCAAATTCCAGCGTCACGCAACAGCTCAATGTAGTGGCTGGAACGTATTTTTGAGGCTTGCCTTGCCGACAGTGGGTGTTTCACCCTCAGGAAGTGGAACCAGTCATTTTCTTTCCTTAAAACAACAACGACCCATTCTAAGAACATAGGTCTGGCTCAGCTGAACTACATTATAAACAGTGATTTTTTTTTTACCCTTCACTCTCCCTCCTCTCCTTTCCTTTTTATGGCATTTACTCTGGAGACATAATGTAAGTGTTATGACTGAATGAATGTCATTCCTGCTGCTCTGATGTTACTGAGAATGACAGAAAGAACAACTTAAAATGCTATGTTGGTTAGTCACACTTTTGAGCACTATATCAACTAAAAGACTAGACTGTGATTGATATTTTTTTCAAGCTAAAATAGGGTTATGTCTCGCTGAGTTATTACCATTTTGTCTTTTTGCTTTTTATAGCTGTATTTGCTGAATAGCTAGTACTGAGATGCCACAATGGACTTCGCTGCAGTGGAGGTATCACCCAGTAAACACCTTAGTCCTTGTCCCTCTCTTCGTGTTTGTGCAGTCAGCTAGACAGGCGCTTGTTCGCTCTCAGATTAAGTGTTCAGCTCTGTAATGAGCTTACACCACATGGCAGCTCTTTGTCTCCCAGTATTTTATAGAACTGCTTTTTTTGTGCTGAAGAATTGTATGCAAGTGAATGACACATGGGATAAAAGAAAGCAGAGGATTGGGGTGAGGTTTGTGGGAAGTCTTGATGCAGTCCTGGGTTTATTTGACTTGGGCTCTTTTCCAGGGGGGGCGCTGTCTGGCCCACATTAGCGAAACTAGCTCTAGGACCATTTTTTCAGGCGGTGCAGGTGACTTGTTGACTCCACTGTAGTGTGTGCTGTTTTGTATACGTTTGTGTTGGTGTGTGTGTGCGTGCGAGATGACGTGGTCAGCAAGTTCCTCTCTGCTTGGAGTGGCAGAGGAAATTCCACCTCTTGCCTGCCTTCGTTTTGCACAGATAAAGCCTTTCCTGTACAGTACAAAATCCTGTTTCCCCATTCCGAGCGCTCAGGCAATGAGAACGACCAGGAAGGGTGAAGAGGAGAGGCCAATGAGAAACGACAAACTCGCCATTTTGCTCATTCCTCCTCCTCTCGCACAGAGTGTGTGTTTGTGTGCACGTATTTATCTCTGTGCAGGACGTGCCAGTGCTTCAGGTTTAATTAGTCACAGTAATATAAAAATCAATGAAAACAGTGTGCGAATTATGGAATGGTGTGGGTGAGTGTGTGTGGGAATGTGCATCTGTATCCATGATCAGTCACTGCCGGATTAGACTGAGACTACCTCTCATATCTTATTTTCTGTCTTGACAGTGTTAAAGATTAATGGTACTTGTAGTGTGTGTATGTGTGTGTGTGTGTGTGTGTGTGTGTGTGTTGACTTTTTAACCCTATGTATTTCTCAATTGACACGGAAGTCTCGGCTGGTTATGGTATAAACTAACTTGACATATTTCCCCCACATGTGTTTAGACAGTTCTTTTGCTTGCTCAGAATATGACGGTCCATTAAATACAGCAGCGATGGACTCTCAGGCTGTAATTAAGCTGTTAGGTTTGCACTGTTTGGAGACAGTGCCTGCGAGGTTGTTATGAAATTAAAGAAGAGCATGGAGCTCTTGATCCTCTGTCTTACTGAAGGAGGGAAGAAACAGGCAGGCCAACAGATCCCCGCAGCACTCCAGAGTCTTGCTGGTGTTCCTTTCACATTTCCAGCATGTTCATGTGTTTTTGTTTCTCTCTCTCCCTCTCCACTCATTCTTGTGCTCTGCTCCTGGTTTGCGGTTTGGATGGGGAACGTGGATGGATGGATCCCTTCTGTCGGACCCCAGAACCCAGCATCCTGGAGAGACCACGATGACGCCACCTCCACGCACTCGGCAGGCACGCCAGGGCCCTCCAGCGGAGGACATGCCTCACAAAGTGGAGACAACAGCAGCGAACAAGGTGAGCACCCACAAGGAACTAGAGAGCATTCTGATGAACGTACGCACACAAAACTGGCGATAAGTGGGTTAATAACCAAAATAAGCATTCATGTATTGACTGCAATTATATCATGGAATGCCTTTTAATTTTCACACATTGTTGTCTTATCATTAAAATAATGCAGTTGCAACATTCTGATTGGCCGTTATCATACATGCTGAAGATGTGTACTAGAGCATATCATATAATAAATATTACAAAGGAGCTCCAATATAACGCAGTTGGGGGGGGGGGGTCCAAAGACCCGGACCATGATATAGGTGGAACCGCGATGCAACGGATCCGACACAATTCGTGTGTACATGTATGTGGCTATGTCTGAATTGTCAAATACGTGTACATGTAACAAAATTAATGAGTTCTGGTGTTATTGTACACTGTGTTTATCACAAGTGGGCAAACAAATACAGTTTGAACCAATACCTTCTTTAAAAACTGTATGATATAGCTGTATACAACATAAATAAATAAGAAGAGCTGCATAACGGAGCAAACTGCAGCTTTAGAAGAAGTTGAAGCCTTTCCCACGGATTGATCTGCCATTTCCGCATTAATCACTCGTCTCAGTTCCTATTTGAGTCACGTGAGACTGGAGTACTGGCTTTAACACCTTCCCATTTCGCATACTAGAGCACTAAACAGTGTGCCAAATCCCCTTATGTAACACGCTGATCTGATATACTATGCAGTACGTCAGTATGCGAATTGGGACGCAGCTTTAGAATAGCAGCTAGCAAGCTTGTTAGCTCCACCCAAAATGACCAAATGTAACACCTTTTCTTCTCGAACCTCACTAAAATTTGGTTTGAAGTTACGTCAGTTTGCATTTTATCAATGTTTTCATGAGTTTATATGACTTTTAAAGAAAAAATATTTTATCTGTAATTTCGCGAGTTTATATGACTTTTATAGAAAAAAAAAAACAATAGGGTCCATGGCACAACCGTGTTATATTTGATTACGTGATAGAACGGATCGCGATATATCAGAGCTCCACTGTGATAGATAATCTTTGCATAATCAGCACTTGCTTTAGGTCATGCATTTTGGAAATGGTGCAAAGTTTCGATGCACATTGATTTCTTTAATATAATCCTTTAATGTGATTGCATTTTAGTTCGTTGATTTTTTTATGTTTTTACTTCATACTCACTAAAATGTGTATGACGCTTTTGCCGGTTTAGCTGTCATTATCTCATGTTCATAATTAATCTAGCTGGGACAAATCTGATTTTATAATCCAATTTATGTTTTATTAAAGATGTATTAAAGGCAATAAGAGAATACAGTTCCAGTATTAACCAAATAATCAATATGTGATTACGTTTTTGGGCAGAATTACTTCATTATATGGAATGAATGCATACGTAGCAGCCAGTCAGGAAGAAGTGTTCACTTGGCCACAGCTGAAATGTTTAAGGCTGGCTAATTCCACTTTCGATGAAGTTTGACTCCTAAAATGTCTATTTTTTTAGGATCTTGAATTAACTCTGTATTTTATCCCAATCATTTAAACCATTAACCTAAAAATAAATTTTAAGGCTTAGGATTAACACCCTTCTGCATATACAGAGTTTACAACAACAGTATCCATCCATGCAGTACAGCAAACTTAACCAGTAGCTATTTAAGAGCACAGAGTAGGCCTTATGATTAATTACATTTTTCTTCCAGCTCTTGGTAACATGAAAAACATATTAACTCTGCTAGCTCAGGAGCAATAACAGACAGGCTTGTGTTTTCATCCAGCACAAGACTGCTAGAGTCAGAGCAGGCATTCAGGTCACTCTATGCCTACGACTCACTCTTGACTTACACATAGCCCTCGACCTAAATGCCAGCGCCACATGGAAAAAACTATCCAATCTATCTTCTGCTATTTATATTTAAATGCTCCTCGGTGCGCTTCAGTGATTATCTGATTGTAGCTTAAAACCACTGAAAACTTAGCAATGAAAAACTTTAAGACAAAGGTTCAGATTACTCATTTGTCTCATATATTGTGTTTGCTATGCATAAAACGACTGAGCAGACTGAGATTTCTGTGTTGGGCAGTGGGCGTCCATAAGTGTATGCTGTTTGCACCGAATTTCATCACGCAGTGGTGCTCAGACGACACCGTTGTAACGTCCAATCCCAGCTTTGTTTCACGAATAGGCAGTAAAATGTATTGATAGAGGCTCTGCAGAATAGAGGCTTAAATTAAGCAGGATAGAGGGACGAATGTTATAAACAAAACCACAATGTCATAATCACTACAGATCTTTGTGGTCCACTCATGTCAAGAGCAGTTTCATCACTGGTAATTATCATCACTTTTAACTATAAAGTTCTGGAGGCAAAGCAACAATCCCAGTCCCATCTGTTTTGAGTATCATGTAGTACATTATAGCGTACCAGATGAAAATCATGCATGAACCCAAATGATTTCGATGGCCCTTGTTTGTTGGATTTTACGTGATTGAAGTCATAAGTTATATGTAATGGTCCTGATAAAAATAAGCTACAAAATATTACTGGTGCCATTTTACAGAATATACTGGAGCCCTTATTAATCGTTTCTCAGGTGGGGCTGAGTGGTTGGACATTAGAAATGGATGAGAAAGCAAAGAGGAGGAGTGAAATGCACTGACTATTGATTATCTTACGCACATAAGTACAAGTGACCTGTAATCCACAGAGCACTTATCGACTCCTGTGCACCAGATCCAGTAACGACTGATCAATACAGGCCAAGATAGTTACGGTATAGTGTAAAGTGCTCAGGTCTGACTCGGCCCGGTTTAGGCCCAAAAAGCGCCGACCATGAGCACGTCAACCGCAGCACATTTCCTTTTTTTAATGATAGAGAGAGAGAAAGTAAGGGATAAAGAAAGAGGGCAGCTGATTTACTGCTCTAATGAGGCTGTCCCTGCAGCCAGTTGTTTTGTGTGCAGCTCGCTCTGACCTTTCGCTCTGCTCAGGAGCCCTGCCGCCTCATTTTTCACATTCTTGCAATTATGTTAACGCTTGAAGCGCTTGCTGACTCCCAGCTCTTGCCCAGGCCTGGCTGGACAGAGCTCCACAATGTTAAACGGCAACGGCTGCTTCCCAGCGGCTCGTGCTGCTCATCAGAGAAGAGTTTCCACTCTCTACTGAAACCAGGCCAATTATGGGTTAGAAGAAAGAAAAGCAATGAAATGTGGAGAGAAATACTGAAGTTAAAAAAAAAAAAAAGATTCAAAAGGTCTGGGTTCTTTTGAAAAGGTGAGAAAATAGCTTCTGCACTTACAGCCAGTTTGATAACTTTCTAGTGATCGTTGCCTTTTATGGTTAATAATGTGAACACATTAAGAGCACATTTCTGGTTAGGAGTCAAGTATAAGTCAAGTGCATATATATACCTATGGAATATGATCTATCCTGAGGGCAGGTAAGACAGCTAATGCATTTGCGATTGTGTGGTCATATGCAGCTGTGATTTCTAGCTCCGCATGTCAGTTTTATTTTTAAACAAATAACTTCTGACCCTCAGTTCAGATAAGCACATCCACTGACTAGCTAGAGTAGATCACATGCCTAGAAAAGTTTAGCACGCATTCTAGTGCATTTATTAGATAGAAACACAAACGTAAGTGGAATTTGCAGTTGGGCATTTCCTAATAAACTGACGTTTAATGACAGAACAGGCTCTATAAGCAGGAAGTTAAGTCAATTGGAAACCTCTTTTGGCCTGAGATCCCTCACCTAAGGGTAAAATTGTTCTTGGACAAAGTGACAACCTGGCCTGTTTCTGGATGTAGAGTGATTTTGCATTGCTTTCTACTGCAATAAGCTTTTCGGGAAGAGTGCCAAGAAAAGTAAAAAGAGAAAGGAATCAAACACAGAATGGATTTGGTATTCATTAGAAAGCAAGATGGAGGCTCTGCTTGTTGTCGCATCTGGCTCGCAATGAAATCTGTTAGGTGTGTGCGTGTGCTTAGAGAGGAGCTTGGGAGTTGCTGTCTCTCTGTGCCTGTTAAGACTTTAATTTAGAGGAATAATTAAAGCTGAATACTGCCCCATAAACAAAAGATAAACCATAAAGAAGCATCACTGCCTGCTGTTTCACGGCCGTCACTCCCAGCTGTTGGAGAACTGATCATTTTTACACAGTGCCAAGCTCTGCACAGTCCAGTGGATCAGCAACTAGATATTCCTTCACTCAGGCACAAAAGGTTTTAAAAGGGACGTGTGTTTTGGGGGGGGGGGGGGGGGGGAAGCTTTTTTTTTTAAAATACGGGTCTTTTACCTTGATAGCCCATCCTGATAATCCTTCATGGAATAGTATATAATGATGTAGTAGGACTGCTGTTAGAAGCCTGACTTGTAACACAACACTTTACATCTACATTACAAGCAAAGTAGTTCTCATAGTGTTTTTACAGGAGGTGTGTGAAAGAACATTTCCTATATTTGAATGTCAACTTATGTTAATTGTAACAGAAATAGCATGGACAACACTTAAATCCACAAGGATCACAACTTTTCTAGAGTGTGGATTGGAATAAACACTGTTTACACATCAAGCATGGTCAATGCCCCAACGTGTTACTTCAGGCCCCTGGTGTCTCATTTATCTAAGGTTGTGCCTTTAAAAGAAGCTACTGCACTTCACAAACAATGGAAAGAGCCATGTTTGTTAAAATTTTTGTTTCTGAACAAAAAGTAGTGCACTGCTACATATACTCAACAACCACTTTATTAGGTACATTTATTAGGTACATCTTGCTAGTACTGGGATGGACCCCCTATTGGCATTGATTGGCATAATTCTTTGTAGCATAAATTCCTTGAGCTTTATTAAAGGCACTATATAAGTTCTACTTATCAGTTAATTTGCAAGTAAAATTAGAGTCTGGTGTTTTCAGTCAATGGGATGACAATCATGTGTGAGTGGGCACCCTGTTTTATTTAAAGTACAGAGATCTATCAAAGTCTGCTCTTCACAATAGATGTTTGTGGAAGTGTATCATGGCACGAACAAAGGAGATTTCTGAGGACTTCATAAAAAGAGTTGTTGAGCCTGGAATAAGTTACGAAACCATCTCTGAAGTGTTTGGACTCCATCAATCCACAGTCAATCAGATTGTGTACAAATGGAGGAAATTTAAGACCATTGTTACCCTCCGCAGGAGTGGTCGACCAACAAAGATCTCTCCAAGAGAAAGGTGTGTAATAGTTGGTGAGGTCACAAAGGACCACAGGGTAACTTCTAAGCAACTGAAGGCCTCT
>JAVSBU010000145.1:8091862-8102019 GCA_033118015.1 Loricariichthys derbyi | reverse complement strand
AGCTTCCTGCACGTCCTGGTGCCGTAGCAGAACACACAGGGTCTGATGTAATGCGACTAAAAGGGATTTGAGGCCACACCCCAGGGGCCGTGTCTGCTCCATTAATGCTCCTGTATTTTTACAAGCATGACAATGTGCTGGCCCTTTAAAAATGCACCAGTTTGCACTGGAATTTGTTCTGTGTCTTGTTTTGGCAAGCAATGCCTGAGGGGGTCAGCTAAGAAGTCATTTTTAAGAGGTAATAATCCAGTCGCTTCTGTCCTTGCCAGGTTTGGTTCTTACCAGCTGCAGGTGTGTGTGTTTGTAGGGAGGAGAAGGTTCGTAATAAGAAGGCACTCAGAATTCTCTATATATTTGCATTGGTTTTGACCTGTGTTTTTGGCTGTGCTTCCATTAAAGCAGGGGTTACAGAGGCCACTACATTCAGAGACACACCTGCAGAGAGAATCCAAATCCAAGCCTAAATGCTCATCCAAGCCATTTAAGGTGTACTTATTTGGGAATTAACCCTGACTCCTGGGCCCCCTCCCATCAACCCTTTTGTGTTTGTCCACTGGGCCTTCCTCCCTTTCCACTTTCTTTTTTTCTGCTGCCTTTCTTGCCTTTCTAATCCAGCCTCGTCCATCCAAGGCTCAGCTAAAGTCCGAGCCCCACCTAACAAACCACTTTCCTGGGAGAAAGCAAGAGTTGCTAAACTCATTTGGCCTGTGCATGCATAGCTAAGTTGGAGCTCAGCAGAGCAACCATACCCTACAGGTACCCGTCAAACCGTACAGCTCTCGTCCAATAGAGTGGGAGGATGAGAACGAGAGCACGGGCAGATTTGAGCTCGCCTCTCCCCCGCCTACTTCAGACAGTGCAGCTAACACATTTATGCAAATCTTTTTGGGCATTATTGCAGATAAGCTCATTTTATAGCCTGATTTTCACTCTCCTGTGTGCTATAATGAGTCTCTGAGCGTGGGGGTGCTTGTTTGGGGAAGAATACCGGCCTCGTGCCCTGCAGTCTGCACACAGCGGAGAGCTTTTGTTTTTCCATTTGAAGAGAGAGGGACGGAGGAGGTGTTGGATTTGACAGTAGTTAGTGCCATTAGCTCTTGTTATTGGAGGCAGCAGTCTAATAATTTCTAATTACCCCAAGGAGGTATTAAGAGTGTTAGGAAGCAAGGATAATTTCTTATTTACACGCCTCAAGCAGTGAGCACTCTTAAAGAACGAAGGGTAATGTGAAACAAAACAAATCAACATGCCAAACAGGGCTACAGCCTGGGGGAAGATAGCGTTCATTATGCATTACGATAATTCATTTAGAAGGTTATCAATTTCCAAATAGAGGAGACTGTTTTGAGGAGTGGAAAACCGGCATGGCTCATACACACACGGTTTCAAAGGAGGACCCTGTTCAGAGATGGCCTGACTTTTCCTATTGTGAAAGGTTGTTGCAATTACAGTCTCACTGTTTCCAGACGAAACATGCTTAAATACACCCAGCCTTCCCCTACTCTCTCCCCCAAATTATTTCCTCTTTAGTATTGCTTTAGCCAAAATCGTATCGAAGCCTTTCCTTCAACGAAAGCGGCTTGGCGAAGGAATTTGCTTTTGATGCCATTTGTTCTGATTTAGGCGATCTACGCTTACACACTGCTGTTAAAGTGGCTTTGATTATGATGTTACAGGAGGTGCCATGTTTTCATCTCACTGTCCAGGCAACATGTTTTTTCTTTTTCTCTCTATCTTTTTTCCCAAAATCATCTTGCTGTCTGGAAGGAATGACAAAGACTCCGTTAGAACAATTGCAGGAAGTTTACGAAGAGTGAAAGAAAGAAGTAAGGAAGAAATAAAGCGTATTACCCACCTCCATCAGTCTACGATCAAAGAAGAAAATAAAGACTTTCTCTAATGTAGACAAAGAGCAGAAAACACACTAGTAAAAATGCCGTACTGAGGGCAGTCCTGCATTGTTTAGGCCGAATACTTACTCTCTGGGATGCACTCCTTAGACAACTGCCTGTCTGGTGGAGACATCTGTGGAGGCTGACCCCCTGACCCCAAAAAGAATGCTGTGAAGGTGGGGGAATGCTGCCTTTACCCCTCACATGGCCTGGAGGACAGCCGAGCAGCGCATGAGAACAAACTCCGCAACTATTAAAAACTACACAAAGAGAGACGGAGGGAGAGAAGGATAACAGAGCACAGGAGAGAAAAGCTAGATCAGGCCAAAGAGTCTAGGACTGGTCTTTTTTTTCTGCCCCAAAGGCCTGGCTGCTACTGCTCCTCCTCGGACACCCATGAGATCATTTTCATCCTTTATGAGTAAAGATGAGTCGGGTGGAGACGGAGAGCAAGAGAGGTTACGTAGTCAAGAAGCACTGGTCTGGTAAGGGACCATGACAGTTCACTATTCAGTGCACCTGCTATTGTGTGGGCACCCGTCCAGCCCCATTGTTGTAGAAAAATGAGTCAGGAGTTTCCTGTAGCTCCTGAGGTATTCTGCAGATGTTATGGCCACTACTGCTCACACATCTGTAGATCAGAGGGCATGTTCCTTATCAGATTGTCCCTGATTTTACATGCTGCTTATTTCGCACACTGATTGCGTGGGTCTGGTTATGAGTCTCTCATTAGTGTTTGCTGTTCTGTCTGCCTGACTGTCTCTCTCAAACAGTTCGAGCTGCACCCTTAGCCCACGAGCTTCAGGCGCCTGCTTTTGCTTCTAAGGTCTGATGGGAAGGGAAAATTGGAAAGTCAATAGTGGGCAAAAAAAGAAAGTGGGAATCAGAAGAAAGAGACACAAAGGAGAATAAAAGAGTAAATCAAAGAAAATGGTGGTACAGCATCAGCATGAGTGGTGTGATCTATTGCTTCAGATGTTTTCTGATCAAGGTTTCTTAAGAACATGCCACTTTAGAGCATCTGGTAGCACAGACTCGATGTGTAGTCACTTCTATATTAAGAAGCGACTCTCTTTATTTTGCCCCATTTTCCAATATAGACTCCTTTCTGGGGGAAAAGGCCAAGCTTGCTGACTGCTAATGTCAGGCAGCTAATTAAGGAAACACACGAGTAATGAGTGGGAAAATTCATTTGGGCAGGTCAAGGTGCTAGAGTGGCAATAATTAGAGACCTCAACGTGCAAACTCTTATTTTTCACACTGGTAATAAGAACCTCTCCAACGTAGCTGTGGATGAAGTGCAGTTTTTACTGCCAATAGCTCTCGAGGCTCTAAAGCAAGAGAGTGCCAGCGCTGGATCGCAATAAAACGACCTGCTGAACTTACCTTAAGGAGCACAGACTCTATCAAGCTCATCAAGACCGTGCAGCTGACTCCATTAAGGCTGGGATATTGTGCCATGTCAAGGCATTAAGCAAACCATCAATATCCCGATTATAGTGTTTTGCTCCTCATTCATTAACTTACCGCTAATTTTCTTCAGGTCGCCTTTCATTAGGCACGGCGATAGAACTCGGGAAAGGATTCTCCCTTTTTATTTGGAGAAAATATGAAGTGTGTTGCTTTTTTTGTAAATGATAATTACAGACTGAAGTGTCTTTGGGGAGGACAGCAGGCCATAGTTATTGACTTGTAAAGGAGCCGGTAGGTGAGTCTTGACAAGACGTGAGCAGGCCCGAATCTTGTAAAGGAGTATCTGATTTCTCTGCTAGTTGGGTCCCTGGAGAGGCTGCTGTGCTCTTTCTGTTCAGGGGTTCACAGCTGTATGGTTAAAAAAAGGGTAGATGAAAAAGAATGTAAAGTGAAGTTGTGTGAAAGGTGTGTTCTTTTCTGCTACACAATAGACTGAAGTGGAAGTGGGAAAGTGACGATTTTTGAGTGTGTGTATGTGTGAGTGAGATGGCACAAAAGGTCAAGCAGTAAAGAGAAGCAAGTCAGCAAGAAGGAAGACAAAAGCAGCGATCAACTAACACGGCCTGACTAATTTATGAAGGCAAACCGTGCCTCTATGAGAGACAGCAAGCATAAGATGCAGAGAAAGGGAGGGAAGCAGGTGGAAATGGATGAAGTTTACATTGGAAGAGGGTTCAGCCCAAGGGGGAGCTCTTCTTGGTTTGAACTTTATCAGGGGCAACGCTAAATCAATATATTATCGGGAAAAGAATTAATTACTAACGCAGAATAAAACAGCTGCATTTTAAACAGAGAATGCATCAATTCCGTAATCTCTCGCTTTCAACCCAGGTGCCAGGAGGATCATTCTGACTCCATGTAATGAGGAACTGTGGGAGTTTTGCTCCTCTACTGCACCCTTTTTTCAAACACACACACACTTGCACACAGTTACTCCCACCATGCTGTCTTTCCTCCATCCTTTGGCTAAGGAATTCAGTCATTTTTACCCCAGCTGTTTGCCATCACTGTAGAATCTCCAGGCCGTAAGTGCCTCCTCTTGTCTGTTCCTACCTCCTTTAGGTGCAAAATTCGCTCCCACTCCCTCGTCTCCTCTCTTCTTCCACATTCCCTTCCTACCAAATTCCTTTCCTCTCAGAGATGGAGAAGGGTATTAATTTGAAAGGCTTCGATGCCGAGGCCAGTGGAGCGCGTTTGTCCACCGAGGGAGAAGCGGACATTCCTGAGCGCAGGGGCAACCCCCCCTATCCCAACCCGACCCATCACACCCCACCCCCTGACAGGACCCACCTCTCTTCCAAACTCAGAGTGGTGAATTTCAAGGAGGGTTGAAAAAGGGTTATGGGTGATGAATTGGGTTTTTAGTGAGCTCATTAGGAAGCCAAACAGAGTTTAGCCGCTGGAGCGGAGTGGAGTGAGGCCACAGTGCAGTAATCAGTTCTGCTCGCTTTGTTCCTGCCTCCAGGACATTTTTGTAGCAAAACTTCATGGCAGTGAGCTGATGAGAGGGTCGGCCGTGCAGAGGCTACAATCTGATGGTTGACTTGTTGATTTATATACCTTTTAATTCATTTGGTCTAGCTCTCATTCCCCGGGTTGTCCTAATGGGTATGGCTGAAGAACGCCTCCATGAGCATGCTCTTTGATGGCTGTGGCCGTCGGCATGTGCTGGACTTGCCTCTAATAACTGCACACTCTCCCATGCTCTCATGGTGAGCTAATATGTATTTGTTTTAGTCTGAAGTGTAATTGGGGGCAGAATCTCCATAAATAATATTATCTGCTGAGTGCTGCTGGGGTGATCAGCTTTTTAGCACTGGAGTTACTCTCTCTCTCTCTTTTCTGAAGAGCACTTTGATATTCCCTTACCAAGAATTAATAAAGCCATAATGCCTTTAGCAGCCAAATCCACACTTTTCTCTCAACCTCTGTTTTCTTTTCAACCTCACTCTCCTGTGAGCTCTCTTTCTCTCTCTCTGGCTCACAGCTTTGCCCTTATCATTTTGCGCAGCATATGATTCCTGTTTTGGTGAGAATTTATGCAGTTTGCTCTGCTAATTATTGCTGTAATTAACAGTTTAATTAGTGCAGTGTGAACCTGCTATGCTCCGCGGGTCTCCGTTTCCACCGATGGCGGGAGCTCCAGACACAGGCAGGCTCAGTTCTTATTTGTTTTCCATCATGAAGCAGTCATCAAAGTGTGCAGGGCCAGAAAGACAGAAAGTGAGAAAGAAAAACAGAGAGGATTCTGGGTGTTAAAGAGAGATAGAGAGAGAGAGGAGGCTGAAACCTCTAAGACGATATTTAAGAGGCTGGGTGCACCTCGATAACCTCTGGGACCAATTAGTGCAATTTGATTTGGAAAAAAATAGGGAGGAAGAGCTCAGGCTGTGTGCTTGGTTTTGGGAATGGGGTGGAGTTGTCAGGGAGTCAGTGAGTGTGAAATCTTTGGTCTAGACCCAAGGCCCTTCATTAGGCTCTGATCCTCGTCTCTGGAGCGAAAAAGCAGTCATGGGCATCACAACGCCTTTTAGTTTCACCCAAAAGGAGTGTAATAGGAGGCTGGGGGTGTAGCGTTTCTCTCATCCTTAGTAATTTATCCCTTTACCATTCATGTAAATCGTATGCTGAGGTCTGCCAACACCTAATTATTTCTCCTGTCTCTCACAAAACTTAATTCGCATTGTAATACGAATGCATTTAAACTCATTTTTTTATCTCTTGTATATACAGTTGTAGAAACTTTAATAGACACGTTGGCTTTACTATCATTTAAGCTATAGTGGTTCCACTGTATACATACTGGGCACCTACAGTACTATGCAAAAGTCTTAGACCACCAGATTTAGATTTGTAATTTTAGTGGTATAATGACCATATATAACATTGTCGACTGCTGTTTATTTGCTTAAGCAATAACATACAACCACATTTCCACTGAAGTTGGGATGAATATAATATAACATAAATAAAAATAGAATATGATGATTTCCAAATTCTTTTCAACCCATATTCAATTGAATACACTACAAAGACAAGGTATGTAATGTTCAAATGGATAAACTTTATTGTTTTTGGAAATATTCACTCATTTCGAATCTGATGCCTGCAACATGCTCCAAAAAAGTTGGGAACGTGGCAATTTAAGGCTAGCAATAAGAGTAAATAACTATATAATGATATGATTTCAAACAAGTGATTATAATCATGATTTGGTACAAAAGCAGCATCCAAGAAAAGGCTGAGACTTTGAAGAGCAGGAGATGGAAATGGAGAAGGAGATGTGTGAGAAAATGATTGAAATGTTTAAAAACAATGTTCCTCAAAGAAAGATTTGTAAGGAATTTCCATATTCCTCCCTCTACAGTGCATTAATAACATTAAACAATCAAAGGAATCTAGAGGAATTAAAAGTGCATAAAGACCAAAGTGTGAGCTGCATAAAGAACCACCATTAAACAAAAGCTGATAGAACCACATGGGTAAGGGATTAGTTTATCAAACCTTTGTATCAAGCACTACAAAATGGAGTTACATTCACAAATACCACTTAAAACTTTACTGTGCAAAAAAGAAGCCTCATCTTTACCATATCCAGAAGCTCTATTGACTTCTCTGGGCTCAGAGGATCTAGGATGGACCATCACACAGTGGAAATGTGGATTGTGGCAAAATGAATTAGATCTTTTTTGGAAAAAAATGGACGCCATGTGCTCCAGACCAAAGACTAAAAGGATCATCCAGACTGCTATGAATAACAAGTCCAAATGACAGGGTCTGTTATGGTATGGGGTTTGGTCAGGACCCTTAGCAAAGATCATTTACAGTTATGTGAGGCAGCATTAATGCAGAAAAGCACATTGAGATCTTAGAGCAACATATGCATTCAATATGAGATCTTTAACAGGAACATAAAAAAAAACCAATGCAAAATAAACCAAAATAGCAAACAAAAAAAAAACAAAAAACAAACAAACAAACAAACATATATATAATAACCTTATTAGTAGCCCTAAATTTCCACCATCCCAACTTTTTTGGAGCTCGTTGAAGGCATCAGATTTGAAATGAGTGAATATTTGCACAAAAAAAACAATAAAGTTTATCTGTTTGAACATTAGATATCTTGTCTTTGTAGTGTTTTCAACTGAATATGTGTTAAAAAGGACTTGAAAATTGTCATATTCTGTTTTTATTTATGTTTGTTTTACACAACATCCCAACTTCATTGGAATTGGAAAAGGGTTGAGACTTTTGCAAAGTACTGTATATCCTTAGTCATCAAACTTTTTTCATTAATTTTATACCTACTTAGTCCAAATCAAGGTTATGGGTAGCCATGGCCTAACCAGTACCACAGGGTGCAAGGTGAAAACCAACTGTGAGTAGGATGCATATCACAGGGCACATGCACACACACTCAGGGACACAAATTTCTTGAAATGTAAGCAGAATAAAGTAAGGACTGAGAATCGAACCAAGGATGTCTGGAGCTGTGCAGTGACAGCGCTAACCATTTATAGCACCATGCTGCACAAGCACTTTTGCCATCTTAAGAGAAAATAATTAACAGACATAATTTTCCCCCTGCTCATTTTCCTTCACTCTCTCAGAAAATCAAGAGCAAAGTCATCTGGCAGTTGTGAGAACTTTAGCCCACATAGCTCCGAGCTTCAGTACTCTACACACTACTGGTCTAAATGAAAGGTTTTGTGACTTATGAAATCATTAGCACCGCTGAGTGATTAACAGGCTAATGAGTGGTGTGAGGGGAGGGGAAGAGGGTGAGATGGAAAATCAGGGACGTAATCAGAGGCCGGGAGCAGCCATTGTGGGCTTCTCAAAGGCCCTATTTATGAAGTAATCAGATAATTGTTGTTACAGGTAGCAGGTTAATTACACTTGTAATTATCCAGACCAGAGCCTTTGAAAATATACATAGCTTAGCTTTCCCAAATGTCAGTATTCTGGGCAGATGATTATCACTTATAGAGGGTCACTCCTATTCCTTCTATCTGTCCTTCTCATTCCCTATTTTGTGACTTTTAGGGAATAGATCGGCATGCTGGAAGTTTCATTTTGGGTGAAAATGTAGGCATGACTGGAAGCCTACTTTTCATTCCTTCCTTCTTTCCCATGAGTCGCACAGGGTCAGCTCATCTTTCCCCGTGTCCAGGGTTTTGTCTGCTGCAGGGTCACGCAATGCCTCAGTAGAGAGGTGATAGTTATCTACAGCATTCCTGGGATGTTAAAAAGCTATCTATATGCCTGATGGCAGGGCCAGGGGGCCTTGTGTGAGTGTGTATGTGTGTGTGGTTGGAGTCAGAGTAGGTCTCTCCCCTTCAAAGACACTGCATCCGCCCAGCACCAAAAGACATCTCATTAAACCTCTTATTCCACTTCATTTACGAGCTTGCTTAACTATGTGTTCTTCTGCACAAACAACCACACATTAGTACTGGAGTTAAAAAAACACAATATGAAGCTAGAGATTAACTCCAATAGAGAGTGCAGCTGTGTGTTAAGGCCAGGCAAGATTCTTTGGCGGGTTTGGCAGAATCAGTTTTAGTGGTTTCACTGATTTGGCTGTGTGGAAAAACAAGAATGAGCATAAGAGCCGCTAATGACTCACACTGTCGCACTCCCAGTTGTTAGCAGAGCAGTGTTTACCAAGCTGTTGTTTTACAGGCTGGCATACAGATTACTGCTTTGTAAGCAACACTCAGGAAATAATTGCAATAAAACTTCAATAAAGCATCTTTGGGGGAGAGCCGGCACTCTGCACTCTACTTTTACCTGAACCAGACTAAACTTTTGATGGCGTGAAAAGTCAAACGAGGGATTTAGAGTCATTTGATACTGCAGTGTGACTGCTTTGTGTATGCCGGGCCGATGGCTACGCCTGTGTGATGAGGCCTGTTGCACTGTGAATGGAAGTACTCTGTGTCAGGACCATGTGGCCCGGCTGCAGGCGAGGGCCCTGCGTGAATCCTAAGTAAATAAAAAAAAAAGGGGGGAACAGTGGACAAAGAAGACAGAGCCCCTGCTACAGCTCACATTGGCGGCCATTTGAGCTCTTGAATTCGCTAAATGCTGCTTATGCCAGCTGAAAAGTTCAGGAGAAAAGGGGGGAAAAGGGGCTTAAAATCCCTCCTTTTCCCCTTTTCTCTGTGATGGAGCCTTGAAGCAGAATGGGTATTGAAGTATGGGGGGGCAGTGTAGGGGTAATGCTGCAGGCTTAGGTAAGAAGAACTGGACGGGGCCTGTGTTGTGGCCTGGGTCAGTGCATTCTGCCCTGCAGCCCTCTGCAGTCTTCGTTATATGAGAGGCCTCTGCACAGAGCGATATTCCCAAGTATCCCCCAATTTTACCTCTCAACTTGGTAGAGGCTTCATAAACATGGCATATAGCCTAGTAAAGGGGGTCTTTTGAAGGGGCCATAATTAGTCGCTTTAGACGAAGTCTGTGGAAGATACTGCCTCCACATTTATGCTCCATTACCCTGAAACAAATGCCCAAGCCAAGCGAAACACAAATCCACTGCTAAGTCACTCTGCACTGAAAAAGCTTGGCCTCCAAGAGCAGAAATAGTTTGTTTACATAATAATAACTGGATTCATAACTACATATGAATCTCAAATTAATACATCACCATGACTTTTCATTCACATTTCAAGTAGCGACGCTATGCTTATTGTAGTAGTTATACAGTAACAGTACATTATTTTAAGTTTTTATAAACTCTTCCCACACTCTTATACATAACCCTTTAACATTCGCTTAATAACTTTT
>JAVSBU010000145.1:8039404-8053762 GCA_033118015.1 Loricariichthys derbyi | reverse complement strand
TTTGCATAGTTTTCCGGACCTTCCTAAATGCTTAACCGCGATTTTTGCAGGTAAAACCGAAAAAGGCTTATCTCGTTTAACTCGGGCGCAACCGTGTATGTGTGAACGGGGCTTTAGTGGAAGAGAAAAACATGAGGGTGATCAGGGCCAGACCCTGGGACCCTCTACACTGCCAGAGAATGGGACAGCTGACCCCAGTGTAGGACTTTCTCATTTCCAGGAGCTGGTGTAATGAAAGAGATTTGGTGCTTCTCCCCTGGCTGTAGTCAATAAGAGTCCATAATTGAGAGCGTTAACAGCTGAATTGAATGACAGGGCAGAGCTGTGGGACTCCCAAGCCCCCCTAAATTGACCTGGGCAGCACCTGTCATCAACATTAACCACCACTAACCTTAAACCTTAAACACTAGCAGTGATTCTGTGGGTCTTAGTATGTGTGCAAATAAATGTTACATACCAAATCAGATTCTTTTACATTTATGTCATTTAACAGAGAGTGACATTCTTACAATCCAAGCAATTGTGGGTAAAGGGCCTTGCTTACGGATCCAACAGTGACAGCTTGGCAGAGGAGGGATTTGAACCCTTGGTCTTCTGGATCATAGTTCGTGAATTAAAGTTTAAATCCTTCATCCACTGGACTCAAGTAATGATCTACCCAAATAATATTTGTTAACTGTAAAACACAATTATTTCTCATTTATTTTAGCACAATAATGATTCTGCTAGTATGATGGCCCACCACTACAGTGACCCAGGTTTAAGCTCCAATGGTACCTTTCAGCCTGGTCGTTCATACACCTGAGTATGATTGGCTGTACCTGAGCAAGGGGAATCATTTTCACCCTGCAATAAGCTGCTTTCGTACCAGAGAGACTTTTTATAGTTCTTAGAACTGTGCCACCTTTCTCTCATGTTCACATGGACGATTGTAGTTCCTACATCGCCATATATAGGAAGTTATTTGGCTTCTACTTCAAGGTAGGGTCTTCCCTCAGTGCATAGGAACTGCGGCAACTGGTCCAGATGTAGTGATTGGTTCAGAGGCAAGTGCATGTTGAGGGTTACCAGCATTTTTAATTATACTTGTACACTGGTAGCCAAATAAACAGGCCTATGCAAGAAAAAAAATCTCAGGGGAGTTCTGTTGGGACAGTTCTAGTACCTAGAATTGTTTGGTGAGAAAGCAAATAGACATTGCCTTTCAGGGAATCTCTACACCTGCATTCTGTATTCTCCAGGATAGATGCCAGAATATGTTTTTTTTAAAATATATCAATTTCAGGAAAACTTCAGGAATTTTTTTTAAAACCCAAATCCACTGAGCCACTAAACCAATATTTGCCTGCTACTGTGGGCCAATACTGACATTAGCGCACGTGTGTGAATTTGGCATGTGTCAGTTTACCAACATGTTATGCTGGTCCCATATGAAATTACAGGAGAGGATGAAATGCTAAAGGTGTGTTGCGAGGCTGTTGAGGAATGAGATTGGCTTACAGCACTGTCAGACTCCATATGCACAAGGCAGACACACAGTCATGTTGACATACTCAGGATGTTTTGGAACATACATCAAAAATGACCTGAACATCTGAAAAATACAGTTATTCCACCTTGGCACATCAACTGCAGGAAAAAGAAAGAGAATGGCTTATGTGCACCTATATGAACTCATCGTTTTTTTTGGGGGGGGGAGGTGGTTGGGGGGGGGGGGGTAGAATGTGGACAGACTCCTAATCCCTCTTCTGGCAGTGATAATCAAAAATAATAGCACTGGTAAAAACATTCCAGAGCAAAGGTGCCTGCCTAGAGAAGAAAGGGGATTAATGAAGGGGGAAAGATTAGGGTGCCGCTTAAGAAAGAAAGCGAGGGAGAAAGAAAGTGAGAGTATAAGAAGTATATTCTTCCCTCAGAGGAGCTGAAAACTGGTAGTGCTAGTACAGGTTAGCTTTACTCAGCTGCTGCAAGAGGCCTCGTTCACACAGGTGTGTTGACGCCTGGGGCAGCCTTGGCCTAAGTCCATTCCATTCACAGACTGATTTGAACAATAACTACCGTATCTCTTCGAGAAGGGAGAAGGGGGGAGCGTCAAAGGAGATGCCTGTGAGCCTTGCTGGGGCCAAGAAAAACCCCGCTGCAGTTGTCAGAGCTTGTTGATGTACCAGGAAAAAGTGGGAGAGGTTTTTCTCGCTTGCCCTCTTCCTCTCCGCTGCCTTTCCCCCTCCTCTTGAACAGATTTGGTGGGGTTTGTGCCGCAGGACAGAGTGGAGAGAGCAGAATCGGAAGAACAAAGTCATGCTGTACGAACCAGCAGCTGCTGCTCTCAGGATCAAAGGTGTGACAACCCAGGCTTCCTGGCCCGAGCCACCACACGAGGTGTTTGACGGACAGTTAACAGCTGGGCCGGCTCCTTGCCATGCAGGGGTGTGCTAGGGCTGTCCACCAGACCAGAGGTGCATGGTTGGGGAGAGAAATCCCTCTGCAAGGGGTGCTCTGTCTGTGGACGTTTTTTTTTTTATTTATGTTAGCAGGAACACACCACAGGTGGTTCAGAAATCGCCATTTAAGGCATGGAGCAGCGTTGTTTCTATCTTCCGTAGGCCTCAATCACTCAAAGGCTCATGTATAGATGGAAAAGCTTCAGAGGTATGAAGCTTTTCACTCCAAGCTCTATGGCTCTGATGGATGAAAATCTGGAAGCTATGAAATATCAGTTATCGCAGCAAGTCTGAAGACCGAGCCAGGCTGAGCTATTCTCTCGCTGCGGCACGATGCTCCTCAGTCAGAGAGTGAGAGAGTGCCGCAGTGCTATTGATTTGTTTTAATTAGCAGCTAGTTAAATCGTGTCAGTTTGCAAAACAAATATATAATTCTTTGTCTGATTTTCCACTTGGATCTTAATGACTACTACTACTGACAAGAACTGGAGCAGGGAAAATGGCTCCGAGAGACAGAAGGAGTATAAATTTTCCTCCTATGTGACAGACAGGAATTCAGCAAAAATTGTGGGCTGAAGCCTGTGGATAAAGGGGGGATAGCTAGAGTTGAGGAATGGCATGGCCAAGGAAGGAAATTAAATGGTAAGATTTGCCAAGGTAAGAAAAGGTGAAGCCCTTTCCCCTTTTAAGACAGGCAGCAAAGAACTATGTAAACACCACAAAGGGCTGCATACAGGCTCCCACAAAACCCATCCAAACAGACCCCCCCCACACACGCAACCCTGCTCTGCTCAGTCGCCCATCTGTACCGAATCAACGACAGGCTGAGGTAATGCTCGCCACAGCATTATGTCTGCCGACTCCTGTTTTAAGTTAAAGAAGACAGAGAAGTCAAGGGCTGAAGGGAGCCCCTGTATACTCCTCCCTTCACTGAGCATTGCTCACTCTGATTCTCCTCCCTCCTCTCCGCTGGCTCTGAATAGATCCTCTCAGATAGTTTATGATAAAACCACAGATAGGTACAACCTGCAGGCCAGCCTAAACAGTCACTTTGTCTGTCCAAAAGGCCAATCTGCTCTGATATGAAATCTGTATTTACCCCTCAGCAGATTAGGGGCTGTCAGTGGCCTGCAGACACACGAGTGACCCTGTTAGTGGGTGATAATTGGGACATGTTTGCTTTTATTAAACCCTCGCTTCCCAGGTTTAATCTGTGTACACTTCCAGGTCAAAGTTGATCCTGGAGCAGATTTTTCCTTGAGCAATGTTCTTTCTTTTAATCTTACTTGGGCGGGACTTGTAAATTTTGCTCAAAAACAGAAATATGGAAGCAATGTGGTTAAACGGAAAACAGATTTCAGATTATAATCAGCAACCATTTTCATCCGAAGCCACCAGAATTTGCTTGAAGGGAAGCGAAGGCATTCGAGTAGTGAGCATGTAATTTACAAACCTTTCTGTCTGGCTTGGTATTCGTATATCGCACACTCATTTTGCAAACTAATGCGTGATTCTAAACGGGATTTTAGTCTGAATAGTAGCAAATTTAGACGCTAGTTCCACTGCTCTAAGCATGAGACTCTAAATCTAAGCAGCAAGCCAGCTTTTCGCTGTGCTCAGTCTAGTCCAGGCAGACTCATCAAGCAAATGACCCCTGTCCTGATTGGGCCAGGCTCCCAAGCTGCCCACCATGATTGGTTGGGGCACAGTAAGAGGGTGGCTCTCAGGCCTGGCTGAGCTCCATGGTGAGGCAGTTTGGCATGGATTTTCTCAGGCAAGGAATGCTGACAACAGAAGTCAGTAACCAGGTGTGGCCTAGAGTTTACGCTTCCCTCTTGCTCTTTCTGACCGGGGTAATCTACACGCTACAGGCAGTCCAATGATTCAGCAGTGCTTCCACTGCTTCTTTCCAAAACTCACACATATAGGATTACAGCACCACTCCATGAGATGTGATATTTTAGGATGATGGAGTAGTTGATTCCAATCGTCTGAGAGTGGGGGGTCTGCTACATGGTGATGAAGCGTTCAGCAGCCTCTTTAACATACATGCTGGCCAGGAGGTAACCAGCTCCTGTTGGGCTGTCTGGGTTAAGATTTCTAGCTGTATTGATGCAACTCCGTGGTAGATCAAGGTCAAGTGGAGTCCTACAGCTCTGTCTCCATTATTCTTATTTGCACCGGCTGAGGTTTGGACATTGGAGTTTTGTGCTATTCTAAAACTAAAAGGCCAAAAGTGATCCGCTGATGGCGTGTCACATGAAGGAAGTGAAGTTCCGTGCTTTTCCTTTGTGGCAAGGAGCGAGGGCGTTCTCGCCAAAACACACAGCCTAGCTACGAAATTATTCTCCCTCCCTTTTCCAGTGTCTTCAAAATATCCCAAAAGCATATCACTTTGTTTTCTTTTTGTTTTCCCCTAATCATTTGATTTGTAAATGCTGCTTTGTCACACATTAAAACACAGAAAGTGCAGGGTGTTATATCTCCTGCCATAATATACACATTCTGTAGTGTATCCAGAGAAATGACCTTTCACTGACCCCTTCACCTAGCCTTTAATTATTTGTTTGAAGACAGCATGGAGTTCCCATGCTGGGAGTAGGGGAGAGGGGGATGAAGAGGGGGGTGATAATACAAGTCAGTATGCTCACAGGGGACTGTTCAGCAGGGGAGTAGAAGTGTGTGTAAGGGTACATAACGTTATGCAGGCTTAGGCTATAATAAGTGATTTACCAGATGTAAATAATAAAAAATGGTAGTAAGAATTTGGAAAGACCCTGTCCTTCTCTTGTGGTCCACTCTTTGGGACTCACACAGGGAGGTGGCAGTTGCGGTTAGGTCCCCAGTGCGAGTGTGTGCGAGTGCAACTCTGCAGGCCAAGCTTCAGTTTGCCAACTCAAACTACCTCTCTCTGGAGGCTTGGCACGGGTGTTGTTCTAAGCACACCCCATTAGCAGCTCATGGGAGGAGGGAAAATAGTGTTATCATGCCCAAGCTCTGATAATCTCAATTGGCTTTACTCAAACTGATAAAAGGCGCTTTGGGGGCAGGAGAAGGCACTGGTCAGCTCCCACTGTGTTACTGTGGCAACAGTTTGGAGAAGGAAAACAGACGCTGTGGTGTTTGTGTGTGCATTGTGTTGTGCAAAGATGTGTCCAGTGAGAAGAGCGCTGACATTAGAGGTCAAGCCCAGTGGCAGCTGTTAAAAAATATATGTATAACTGCTGGAACATGTTTGTGTGTGTGCCAGTAAGTTGGATGTCTTTGCTTTACTGTGTCATTTATATCGTTCTTTCTGTTAAGTAAAAAAACACTAATACAATAATTGAATAAAATTGTTTTAATAGACCAAAAATACCATGTGATTTCTAAATTAAACCCTGCTTGCTAATGTGTATAATTGTCTGGTGTTGTGTGTTTCTGTGCATTTACAGGCCGTCATAGAGAATAGAATGTATTCTTCACCTGTAAGAAACATTCCTAGCATTACATGTTTATGGTCCAGTTCTGGGAGTGCAGCGAAGGGGGAGGGTGCACATGGTTCTGATTTGGGCTTTTGAGCGCCGTCTTTAAGACAGCAAGCTAGATGTGCCGTTTTGGCAGACCTAATTTTTGCTGCCTGCCCAGAAAATCCTGATTGGGGGGATTTTTTTTCAGTGTTTACATGCCAAAGATTAAATCTCCACCTCACTACAGGAATAGTGGCATTTTTAACAACAAGGGTAGCCCACACAGAATGCCTGACTCATGCTTCTGATTTCAACAGGCTGCTCAAAAGAGCTGACACATCCCTGTAGCAATGAAGATCTGTAACAACGGTTAGGATTTGGGTTTCAGTACCTAATAAAATGAAAGTCATCTCAAGAACGCAATATTGCGACTACCCGAAGCTCTCAATTAATCTGAAAATCACTGATTTTAAAGGTTAGGAGTTGGTCTGTTAGTACTAAATGATGCTTAGATTTGTGTCAAAGGAACTTCTCTTACTCCAGAACCCCAAATTAATCAGTAGATTTTAGGGAAAATAAGCTGGACTTCTTTTTCCCAGCTTTGTGTTTTGAAAATATATGCATGTCATGCTGAAAGCCAGTTTAGGATCATTTAAGTTAATAGGAGAAGGTAAGGGCAGGTATCAGGGGTTCACGAGGGATTAGGAACCCAAATTGATTCCAGTTCTTCTAGCATCTAATGATCGGTCCTCGAGCATTGCCTCGTGTATTGGATTGCGTTCCCCCACCAGTGTTCATTCAGGATAGCCCGGCCATGATTTGAAACCTCGCTCTAATGTCGAACACATGGCAATACCTGTAGACCTAACTTCGTGGTGCAGTTGGAGTGTATTAGAGGAGCTCCATTTCGTTCCGTGTGGAGTGCCAAGCCTTTGACATGGCCCTGGGCGACCCATTCTTAGTGGAAGAAAGGGTTTCCCTGGCTGGCACTAACCTCTTGATGACCCTGCAAGCATTACAGTGCAAAGCGGCAGGAGAGAGCAGGACCAGAGTGGCTTTGTAGAACTGCATTTATTTGCCGCTGCGTTGGTGATAAAACTTCAGACAGCCTAATTGATGGGCTTGCTGACATAACAATACCTTGTGAAAGCACCAAGGGGCAATGCCTGGTCCTCGTTTAAAGACAGCTGGGAGGGGAGCAGAGCCCCCTACAAAGCATCTGAAGAGGGGGCACGGAGAGACCCAGGCAAAGGCTGAAAGGAACCATTTGTGCGTTGTCCCTCACAAACTTTTAGCTTATTTTGAATTTCTAATGAGGGATAACCCACTAAGGGTGATGTTTATGTGCATGAGCGGGAGAAGGCGGGGGGAAACAGGACCTGTGTGAAGGTGCAGTCCGAAATGCACAGTGGCCTCACCACAACTACATGCAACGCTTGAGGAATGTCTGTAGAGTAGCCATAGTTACTAGGCGTAATCAAAAGCTTTATTAAGCTCAAGGAATACATCATAAGGGACATTAAAAGGATACCACACCAGTCTCCCAAGCTTGAGCACAATTGCTCTTTTGTTGTTGTTTCTTGGTTTTGATTGCTTTCAAGGAGCTAGCTACTAATGCAGCCATAAAGTCATGCAAACGGCTTTGTCTTTATTGTAGTTTGTAATGAATATTTGTCTTCTTTAATGGCAGGTGATTTAATGCCTCTGTTCTTTTCTGTCTTTTCCCAGGTTCATTAATGCCAGAAGAAGAATAGTACAGCCCATGATTGACCAGTCGAATCGAGCAGGTAAAGCCATTTCTCTCCACTCCTTTGCTTCCTTTATTCCAATCAGATCTTGGTGAATAAACATTCATGCACAGTCTGTCATTATGGGGCTAAGTACTCCTCCTTTTCCCATCCCCCTTCTTTCCGTTCTCCTTGGTGGAAAATGTGTCAATATGACCAAGCATATTAGCTGATGGCTCTAATTGGATGTTCCCAATCTAGCTTGTTAGAAGTACATTAGTAGAAGTTCTGTGTGAAATGCTAATTGGCCACAAGAGGACTTTAGAGGAATGTTAGGTGCATTTAACTCTCTACATAATATGCATCTTAATATGTTTCCTGTAATTCTTAGTAATTAATTCATTTTGGAAATCTGAAGCAAAATGCCTGAGGGTTTTGTGTTTATTGATTTAGGTCACCTTTCTGCCATGGTGCATGGACATAGCTACAATTGTTCGGGAAGAATAAAACATACACACTGCAAATTGACTAGACATTGATTTGCCATATCATATGGAGGTTCGGATGATAAAAAGCACAGAGCGATATTCTCATAAATATGCCACTCTGCAACACACCAGTCCTTGCAAGAATTTACGAAGCTCAGCGAGGGAAAAACTGTTAAAGATTTAACACAGATGATCAGTGATTAATTAGTCTCAAAGGCAGGAATCCATTTAGTGATTCGGTATGTTTGATGTTTTATAGAAATCCCTCAGATTGGGTAGACTGAGTAGATGATATGGAACTTTTACTAAAATATGAGTCTTCAACATAGGATGGCATACGATACTTGAAATTGTGCTTACAAACTGCCACAGTCAGAATACTCTACATGTTTGTATGCCGTGTCTTTGACTCATAAATGCATCACAGTGTTTTATAGTTTGGGCTATAGCTGGGATATTTGCTCATTGTCTGGTATGTCTTCTCTTCTTTCCCCCCCCCTCATGTCCACGTTTTGACTACAATCAGGTTTTCTTCTTGATCCTTCAGTGAGCCAGGGAGCAGCGTACAGTCCAGAGGGTCAGCCCATGGGCAGCTTTGTGCTGGATGGCCAGCAACACATGGGAATCCGGCCAGCTGGTAAGCTCACGTCTGACCCGAAGATACCCCAGCTACCCCAGCACTGTCTCATGCTGATCACTTTACGTCTTTAGTTCTGGTTCACTCTCCCAGCATGCAATTACATCATCTCACTGCCTTTGGCCTATCTAATCTAATTTATTATTGATCTCAGACATAACACACAAGCACAAATTCAGCCAACAAGTGCATCTCCTGGGTATAGCCATCTTTCTGTATTTTTCTATCTGGTTTCCCTCTGTACCTGTTTCCCCTTAGTGGTGGGCTCTATACTCGCTATCTGTGACTCATATTCCTCTCTGGTGTTTCTCTCCTCTTCCAGGGCCTATGAGCGGAATGGGAATGAATATGGGCATGGATGGGCAATGGCACTACATGTAACCCCTACCTTGTAAAACAAAACTCATTGAAAAGGGGGAAGTAAGTACAATGGTGCTTTTTCTCAACTTTTCCCTCTCTGCTCTTTTCTCACATTTACATTCTCACTCCACATGACCCTAAATAACACCGAAAACATTCCTCACATAGCCCCCAAATCCCTATGCACACTGTATTGGATGAGCTTGGTATGTGTTTAATGGGAGAGAAGTAAGTATAGAGATGCCCACCCTGGAGGAATGGACTTGTGGCGCCAGACTCCAGAGGGGAAAAAGGCAAGAGAGAAAAGCAATAGCCACAGATTTATTTATCACAACAGCGGCATTGCTCTTCCCTTCTCCAGCAGCCAATGCAAATGTTGGACATTTAAGGAAAAAATAACATCTCCAGGGGCAGGGGCTGACGGGGAGAAATTAAGCAGGCTCCAGTGAAGCGATAAAGAAGGAGAAGTGAAACTGTCCTCAGAGTGACATAAATCTGTCAGGGGAAGGATTGATGCCCAAATTATCTTATATGCAAAGACGGGTACGCCGCAGTACATTACAGTCCCTGGGTGAGATATACGGGCCGGCGGTGACATGGCCGATCCTTCACTGGGAAGAACCCGTGTGTTTTGATTATTTTTTACAGGAAGGGGGGACATTGAATCCCAAACATAGGACCCAGAGACGGGAGAGACACGAAGATAAATTTGAATGGTCAGAGACATTAAAGAATGACTACATATAAAAGAGGGATTTCTCGTCTCTTTTCAGTCGCTCTCACGCTTTTTCTCTCTCCGAGGCTAAATGGCTGTTGCCTGATTAAGACGCCCATTACACCTCCTGCCAGCACTGTGGCACTGACATTTGAGAAATCAAGACATATCACATGCCAAAGGCGCCAGGGCAGAGGAAATTTTATTTAACACCTAAACTCCTTTGCTCAATGAGGCACAATATAATAACACTTACCTTGATTAAAAGGACCCTTTATATGTAAATAGGCAGCGGATTTTCCGAGGAGGTCACCATGGCGATTCTTTTGACAGCCCATTTCGACCCCCCTTGTCTCATCAAAACCATGCCATTGCTAATGGAATCAAAAAAATGCAAAGAGCAATGTTCCCTAAAACAGCCACATAGAGACAACATTTGCTCAGCTTGGATAATTCTTAATATAGGCTATATACTTTCTAGACTATTTAATTACGTAACATATTTTACGCTTCATGACCAATTACATTAATAGCTTAATACAGGAGAATATTACCATCTCTTGATTTGATTACGCAGCCACACAATATGGTATAGTTGCTAGTTAATTATCATCAGCCATTGAGCAGACTGCTCTGCTGGAGCAGGCAGAGAGAGTAGGCCGGTCGAGGTGGCATTATTGTCCTCAGATGGTTTTACCACTCCTGTTAATAAAGGGGGGCCCACAGATCTACTTAGCAGAATGACTGCAGCTTACAAGACTTGAGATTACCAGCTTACAGTGTCAAAAACATCTGCTGGGCCTTTTAACAGGAGCCTGTGTAGGTTATATGGAGGTGAGTGCACTCTTCCTGCCCTCTTTGGCTAGATTGATTTACTTTTTATGGTCTCGATAGTGAGCTTTTAAAAGCCCGCTTTAACAAACATGTGCATTTGAATGAAATGAAGTCAGGTGGGAAGTGAGTATCAGAAAATGGCATGTCTTTCATCCAGTGAGATCGGTCATTAATCTTACCCTCTGTTGCTCTTTTTTCCCCCTCCGGCTGGACCCTCCTGTGTAATTTCTTAATTGCAGTGTACCAAGGTAGAGGAATGCGGAGAGTGAGCATGCTTGGTGACCTTGGGCTGACCCCCACTTCCCCGCCTTAACTGGCCATTGCTAATCCCCCTGGGTTCATGTTACAAAGCAGTGAAGTCCAGGTCTACAAAGTCCCCTTGCCTGCCTCAAGCCCCTACCTGCAGACCATACTACACATAGCTGAGGAATCATACTATAGAGCAGTTGTCCTCCATGACCCCACATGCAGCGCACCAGCAAATGTACACACATTGTAGATGATGTACACAAGGTTTAATATATTAATTTCCTCTGCCTTAAGCACATGTTTATACTTTATCTATTTTCATTCTAGTGCTTTAGGCTTTTCTTTCACCATCTTCCTTTGAGCATCAGCTGCCGCATCCTTAATTTTTTTCTTGTTAAGGTCTTCCCTTATTAATAGAATAGCATTGTGTTACACTATTGTGATAGTTAACCGTTTTAAACCATTAAACATTAAATATACTAAAGACATTCAGTTATAAATTAGATAAATGTTCATGTGTTTTCTCATCTGTTGGGTGAGCAATGCCAGTGGATGAATATGAAGATCACTGATCAGCAACGTATTCACACCACTATATCCCAATGATTGACTCACTGGCTACCGCAGCAGTCTAATCACAGATAAGCATGATTAGCTGTCTGAGGGAGGGAAGGGCAAAGAGGCTGATCATCCTCCAGCACTGCAAAAACAACCCCTGCAGGCCATGTACCCATCTGGGGTACACTTATGCCCACACCCTGCATTTTCCTACTATATTTTGGTGGCACGGTAGTGCATGTGTTTGGCGTAGTCAACTTACAGGCTCCGAGATCCCTGGTTCGATCCTGGACTGTGCCTGTGTGCAGTCTGCATGTCGTCCCTTTGTCCATGTGGGTTTACACTGGGTGCTCTGGTTTTCTCCCACATTCTAAAGGTGTGCGTTAGGTTGACTAGAGTGTGGATATAACCTTGTTCTGTCAGTGATATAGCTATGGATTCCTGATGCGACGTTCAACACCACTAATAAACAAACAACCAAAGCCATTGTATTATACAATGAATCCACTGTATGAACAAGAAAACAGGTTGGTTGGTGCATAATCAAATATTAATTTCCGTATACAGTAAACATAAGAAGTGATGATATTGTATTCTGCTGTTCATATCTATAACACATGTATAAAACTTGCCATTCTTATCTGAGTTCAAATAAAATGCTTAGCCACACACTAGATGTTAACAGGATTACTGACAGTGTGTTTGCGTATGTGCTTTGCAGGTCTGCAGGGCATGCCAGGGGAGTACGTACCTCAGAGTGGTCCTATGGGCATGAGCATGGCACCGCTACCTTATCCTCCTCCACCTCCTCCTCAGATGCCACCACATCTCTCCCAGCTTCGACATGGACCCCCTCTGCACTACGTTCCAGGGCACGTGCCTCCTCATCCCGCCATGCTGATGCACGGAGGACCTCCTCCTCATCCCGCAATGAGCATGTCTGCACAGAGCCCCCCTATTCTCACCCCCATCGACCACAGCACTGGTGGACAAGGCCTGGATATCCACGCCCAGTAGTGTTAAGGGAACCAGACCGGAGCAAGCGAGAACACAACTCCAAACCCCCACTAAAATGATTTTGTGACTATTTTTAAGAACACAGAGGAAAACGGAACAATTTTGACCAGAATTAGACACTAAAAATACGGAATTCCAGACGAGCTGTGATCTTTTTTTATCTTGTCAATTTTGTTACTTTCATCGATGGAGGACCAAGCTGACAAGAACACTTTGTAAAGTCTTGGGCTTTTGTTAAAGATCAACAGAAGATGTTTTTGACTTACTGCACAAAAGTGCAAACTCAGATAAACATACGTACCTAGACACTCACGGATACGTAGTCAAACACTCTCTCGTTTCAACCCTTTTAAACAAATTATCCTGGAAAATAAAAAAGACAAAAGAGACTCCAAGAGTTACAACTACTGTAGTATAAAAGTATAGACACTAAGTTAAAACTTGTGTATTTTGGTTGATCACACAATTTATGTTTCCTGAACTAGTGCTAGAATTAAAGGTTAACCCCTGCTTTTCACACTGTGTGTGCTGTTCCCTGGAGGAGAGGTGGTCGCGTCACAGCAATAAAAAAAAAATAAACAAATCAAGCAAGAACCTTCTCTGAAATTCTCAACCCTAACTCAAAGATCTGATTGGGCAGTGGACTGTCCAGGTAAGGACCAGAAGTAGCACTCCAGCAGAGAGGCTGTTGACCGTAGCCTGCTCTCTCTGTCCAATTCAAACCCAACCTTTATTCCAGGCCCCTCTTTTGGTTCATGAATGAATGTTTTCCTGTAGCTAAAGTTCTTAGTTTGAATTGCCCAAGCACTGGATTGTGTTGGTTTTATACAATTTTATTTTATTCTTATTTTTTGTATCATGGACTCTCAGCGGAAGAGCCTATTGAAGGAAGTATATCCGCTGAAAAGCAACAGCCCACAGTAGTTTCCATGCCTCTGGATCGACACACTCACCATATGGACTGCACACTCACTATGGTGGATTCTTTGGCACTTAGAGAAGCTGTTGACGGTTGATGCACCAAATAAACTAAAACTTTAAAAAAGAAGAGGAAAAAAAGAACTTAAATTATGAACTCAAAGCTTGGAGCAAAGCTAAGAGAATATTGTAACAAACTTCGTACAGAGTTCAGTCTATTAATTGTTTCCTGTTAGATATTCTATGTGTTTACCTCAATTGAAAAAAGAATGTTTTTTGCTAGTTTCAGATCTGCTGTGGCATTGATATTGTATGTCCATGAATTCCTTCCTTTTTCAGCACGTGTTCCTCACTAGATGATAAAATGCTGTCTCCCTTAAGCTTTGTCAAAAAATACATTAAATACTTGTATGAGGACTGTGACGTAATGTTTCAAAGGTGTTCAGTCACAAATGCTGTAATAAATATTTCATTTTTGATTTTGTTAGATTCTCGTGTGCTCAAGCCTGACTTACAACTGCTGTTTCTAACATTAGCAACGATGAGATATCAAGATGTTTTTAACATGTAATCGTATTTTGTTTTAGTTACCGTGTTGTTTGACACGTTCAGAATGACAGCATCGGTCAGGAAGACGTTTAAAATGTAACAAGCACAGGGTTTTAGTTCAACTTTAGCTCTGTTTGTTTTGTCGAGGTTTTAGCATTAGCATAAAACAATGGCTGTGGTGAAGAGCGGCTCGTGCTTTCTCCTGTTCACTGAGTATGTGTGCACCGTGTGTAGCTGTGAGGCGCCCTCTGCTGGTCGGTAGTCTCAGTGCTCTGCGTACAGTGATATTAAAACCTCGCAGCTACATTCACTCACTCACTCACTCACTCATTCACTATCGCTCTCTCTCTTACACACACACACACACACACACACACACACACACACACACACACACACACACACACACACACACA
>JAVSBU010000145.1:8014987-8026856 GCA_033118015.1 Loricariichthys derbyi | reverse complement strand
TCGACTCCTACAGTCCTACTGTGTGTGTGTGTGTGTGTGTGTGTGTGTGTGTGTGTGTGTGTGTGTGTGTGTGTGTGTGTGTGGGGAATAAATGTGTTGGAGTGACTTACTTAGAGTCACAAAATTTTAAGTAATAAAAAAATAAATTCTAAATGTTTAAGAATGGTAATGTGCACTTTGCCCTGTGATGGACTGGTGTCCCGTCCAGTGTATATGCTCCCCTATATGGGACCTATCCACAACCCTGACCAGGATAAACAGATAAAAAATAAAATAAAATAAAATCTCTAAAGCCTCCTGCACAATAAAAAAAAAGAAGGAAAAAAAAAAAAAAAAGGACTTTAAAGAAAAGTTTGGGAATACCATTTTATTTAGTAATAGGAGGTTATTTATTTATATTTAAACTGAATACTGTTTAAAAATGAATTTCTACACCAGTTGTAAGTTTTCTATTGTATAATCATCATGAAGATTTAGGAGCACAAATATGCAAAACAAATAACGTCACCCACTTGGCATGTAGCAATCCTGTGAAATGTCCCAAACAGAAAACAGTGAGTATGAAAAGGTCAGCAGAGTTCCCCAAAAGGGCCACACCCCTATCAGAGATGGAAAGAGAAAGCAGATGATAAAAGGGATGACCTCCATCCTGGGCAGTGTGACGAGGAAAAGGGCAGTGATAAGAGACACTCTCCACCTTCCTGAAGGCCGAGGAGGTCCAGGTCCCATCCAGGAGTTACAGCTTCCTAAGTTGATGTTGCACAGAGGTACGAGTCCCACCCTGGTCACTAGGAGTTCAGCTGGAGTTCAGGGCAGATGTTTGCCCCGAGTTTCACGTAGCAGGAAAACTAAATTGCTTCCGGATTTGCGTTCACCAGCAAATCCTCCTGTGCTCCTCAACCTTTTCATCAGTATCAACCTCTGCTATAGCGTCAGCACTGGTCCGGGCCATGGCACAGAGTCACAATGTCTGAGGGGAAGCAGTCTTTGAGCAGGATTCCTCTCTCCCGTTGGCAGTCGAGCTCAGCTATGAAGCCATACCAGTAGATAACAAGTCCAGGACCAAACCTGCAAAGAATGATTTTTTTAATGTAATACACTAAAAATTTGAAATGAAATTCATTTTAGCAGTCACCATACAGAGGTCAAGTGAATTGTCTTAACTGATTTGGTCAAATTTAGAGAAACTGAGCTGTACGTCTGCTTTTGATCCACCCCACTAGGAAACATGACTAAAATTGTAAAACAATAGTTGTCCTTCTGATAAGATCAGCAGACAATGCCTAAGCAGGATCCCTTTACATTGGAACTTCAACAATAATAACTCTGACGAGGTCCAGCTCTGAAGATTAGTGCTATGGAAAGAAAGCTGAGCGCCGAAGCAGTGATAGAGCGAGCGAACGCATCTGTCATTGCAGTTCCAGTACAGCCCAGCTGTTTCATTCACATCGACACTTAAACTACAGCCATTTCGCTTTGGCTCACATTGCACTTCTGGAGAGCTATAAATAACATCAGGTTCCCCCCAACCACTTGGCAAGAAATGCTGACGATATTCAGATCCAGTACCAATTTTTACTCTCTGTCTTGTTCCATCTCGGCAGCTTTTTGTACTTTGCTAGTTACTCTATACATCTACATACCAGCGAGGACTCACAGAGGTAATTAGAATAGGTCTTTGAAAATCAGCACTGAGTTACTTTACACTTTTCTCGACAAGCAGTAAATCATTTGAAGCCATTTAATATGCCCTGAAAACAGCAAGGTGCTTGCCAGTGTAGGAAAAAAAAAATATCGCAGCCTGAATTTGAACACGAAGTCACATCAGTTACGAAGGGCGGAGACATAAACACGGCGTGCAAACAGAATTTAGTAACGCAGACTGTTTAGAGATAATAAATGGTGCTTAGACGTTCCTTCCGAGTCAGACAGGAAGCCGCCTGAAGGGCTACGTGGAGTGACAGGAAGTTCATCCCTTCAGGAATAGTTCATAAAAGTCCAACTGTGATCAATCACAGCTTCGGGCAAAAACGCCGGCATCTTCGATAAGATCGGAGCCGTGATTAGCGACACTGCATTTACCTCTCGCACACCTCCATCACCGCTTTCAAATTATTATTATTATTGCAGCAGCGGCACGATTTACGCTCTGCTCAGTTCAATCTTCGTCATCCTCACCCTAATCCTGACTCTTCCTGACTACTACGCGTTGCTTTATCTATAAATAACGAGCTGTTTGACCTGCGTTGGACATGCCGGGGCAACTGAACTGTGTAAATAACCCGAAACCCCAGCAGAGGTGCAGAGGCTGCAGCGCAGGGAAAAGCGAGTACACGTGACAACGGCCTTGCATTCCCTGTTTTACAGGCTATGATTTACAGTGCAGTACCTCTGGGCAAACACGCCAAAACTAACAGTCCTAAAGAGAGAGAGAGAGAGAGAGAGAGAGAGAGAATAGATGCACTGCAAGTTCACCACAAAGTCACACATAACTGAGCCATTCAGCAGCAGTCCACTGTGTTTTTTGTCCTCCAGTCCCTCTCCCCTTTAAAAGAGTCCCATATTCCTTTCCGCCACTGTATGAACGACCATTCTTTTTATGGAAATGTTATGGAAACAAAATCTAAACATTTACAATAGATAACGGTGGAGAGAGGTTAAGACAGACTTTTATTGAGCATCAGCGTGTATTGCTCTTTTCAGACAGGGAAGTGTGTGCGTTTGGGAGGGGGATCTAGTCGGGGGCAGCAATAAGAATGGAGGGTGCTAAAAGAAGGAAAGGAAACCTTCGGAAAAGGTTAAAACTGTACATCAACAGATAAGGCTGCAGCGTACAATACATCATGTCCCTGAGTTGTCAATGGCAGCCAGGCACAAATTGAAACAAGCAAAATTATAAACACTGGGGAACAGTGTCACCAAGGTTGCGGTGTAAGAAAAATGGAGTTTGAATTTTGTTTTGAATTAATAAAGCCTGTACCAGCGGGACCTTGAAACAGAATCGCAGGCGATAGAACGGATGGCTGCTTGCGAAGGAAAGAGGCATACGGCAAGTAAACATCGGGGGTCTCAGGTTACGGAGATCAGATTGCAACCGTATCAAAATAAATACGAATAAAAAAAGCACAATGAAAGGTTTCCATAAATAATGTGGTAAACACCAATCATAATTGCGGCTTATTATGCGGGCCAGCACTCCCGTCACCTAAAGCTGGCACCCGCGACGCTTTGGGGAAGTCGGTGATCTTCCAATAAACATCTGACTGCGTAACGAGTTGGTGAAATTGTTTGTGAAATGTAGCTAATTTGAAGCGTGCTAGCTTTGGCGGGCAGAGTAAGTGGGATGCCGTGGAGAGCTCTGCTGGCAGACGCGCCGCCATTAGCGGTAACGAGCGGCCTGCGCTTGATTTTGAAGCAGGTGCCATGCTGGTTAAAACGGCAGCTTAATGAGTGCACAGCACTTAAGAACAAAAAGCCGAATGGAGGTGCTGAGAGAGTAAGCTGCCATTAGTGCAGCCTCCTGCCCCTCTCAATGCACACGTGTAATCGCAGCGTAATTAAATAACTAATTACAGCCCTCCGTGGTGTTGTCTCAAGCTCTCCCAAGCACCATTTAGCATCTTGCGCAGAATACCTTTTCATCGTAAAGGCACCTAAATGCCTGAACTTCTAGGGCCCGAGTGAAATCGGGAGTTTCTGCACGGCCAGGTTTGCGTTTCGGAACGCAGTGCTACAAATGCAGCAGAAGGTACTGTACAGTATATGATGAGTGGGGCTTTAAATCACAACCGTAGAAAGCCCCTAGGTATTTCTTCTACAGAAAAATAAAACACTATTCCACACATCTGGCTAGGTGCTAACATTCATTACAATGAATCTGGGACCTGGTTGCATGTTGCAGTACCAGTGTGTGCTGCGAGCTGTGATGACAAAGTGTGGAAAAAAGAAAGGACAGAGGGGGAGAGAGAGACCAGGGTTTGTGCTGTCACAGCTTTGGCCTGGCCTGGCTTTCGGCTGGTGATTAATTGGTGTTTATTTATAGGGCTTGAACTGGGTGATAGGGGTGGGGGCCAACTCAAGGCTGCAAGCAAGGCGATATCAGCACAGAACCTCCGTCTCGCATGTTTTACTTGACCAGCCAGGGGCCCTGGATGCAGCAGAAAAGTGATAACAAACAGGATATTTGAAGAGGTAACAGCATGGCTTTGACAGAAGCCCACAGACGGTAAACAAGAACTGTGCACTGGTCCACTCTTCATAAATATCACAACCAGCCATAACAGGCTGCCATCGACATCCTCCCTGCTAAAGACAAACTCCTATAGTGTTGGAGGCATTCGATTCTCTCGGGTATATAAAACACAAACGTACGGTTCGGATAGGCAATGCTTAGCCTTCAAATGAGCTCCAAACACCAGCACTATAATTAAGCTAGAACGGACTGCCGTAAAAATCCCATCCTTGTCCAGGCGTAATTTTTGAGGACGTTTTTATGTTCTCTTCCTGCCCTTGTCGATGAGGTTTCAAAACAGGATGCGACACCGATACCCCTGCTCGCTCCTTAGTTGATGGCGTGCTAGAGGTGAAATGTACACCCGCACGAACAGCATGTCAATGCGACTGCAGAGATTAAAGAGGGACTAAAAAGGTGGTTTATTGGCGAATCTTGTGCATCTCCATGACCCTGAAGACAAACGCCGCCTTGGGTCCTTACAACTTGGATCTTATTCAGCCAGATTGACCATGCCAGCAGCAGCCAAGGTCCTAGCCACCACACATATTGATAACCTCATTAATGCAGGAAGGTAAAGACCATCACCCTCATCCTGCATTCGCTGTAATTGCCTAAATCCTCACTGCACTCATTATCTCCCGCTCATGTATTAATGACCACCGGCCGAGTGGCGAGGTGAGATCCAATAAACGCCTGGCTCGTCTGCGATAATGACTAAGGAGATGGTGCTTCCAGTTTTAGGCACTTCATTTCCTTTGAAATGACAGGGTGAAAAGCAAGGGAGATGTTACCCATCTCCAAGGGGTCAGCAATACGGAAGACGAGTAATGACCGAGTCTAAAAATATAAGAAAATGAAAAAGTGAACGAGTAGCTGTCTCTTTCCAGCATTTGGTCTTTGTTAAAAATTAAGCACAGAAATGAGATGGGAAACCATGGCTGCTCTCTCCATGTCGGGAGGTAGCGTTACGCCGTTCCTAAAGTCGCCGCTGCGGTGAAGCACACAGCTTAGATCTGCAGTGTCACGCTCCAACTCATTCTGACACGTGCCTCCCTGCTTTGGAAAAAACAAACAACCACCGGCAGGCTATCCCGAGGTCTGTCAGAGCTCAGATGAGAGGAGCCTGTATCTCACTCATGTCATGATGTTCTGATAAAAGCTCCTCAGCAGAACATGTGCAGATTGGCAAATGGTTCCTTACACTGCAGAACCCCCCCATGTCCAACTCTGCTGTGATTGGGCTCCTATGAGGATTCAGCTCACATAAGAAGTCTGGCTCACCCTCGCCCTCTCGCTCTGGATCAAGTGTCAGGTGACCTGGAGTTCAGCATATCTTTAAGAGTGGTCTGTTCTCCATCACCCTAAAGACCACTCTCCATCATGTGAATGGACAAAAAGTTTACAATCTTCTTTAAACCATTAAGGGATTATGTTTTTCATTAAAGGACCATGTTTCTGAGAGGTTATTCTGTATAAGTTGTAATGTATTAAAGCAACCATGACCTCCAAACCTGGATTTTTAAACGATTAACTCCTGTTGGATGACTGATAAGCATATATGTTTTCATTCAAAACAAAGGCTCGCAGAATATTTCCTGAGGGGGAAAAAAAGCACATGGAGCATGAGGTTTCAGCTTAGTAGCGAGTTCAGTACACTGCTCGAGTGCATCACACTAGTTATTCAACTTCATGCAAGTTATTAGTTAGCTAGGAAACCATATACTGGTTTGTTAGTTATGCAAGTAATGTTACTAGTAATATTATTAAATTCTATATTTAATAGTACAATTAAATATCATGACATAAATCAAGATTCAGTTGAGTTATAACACATTTGTACTCCTTTACAACTGGTTTTGAACAAAAATAGCTTCCCAAAGCACACAGTAGGGGTGGGCGATATAAAAAAATGATATCACAATATTTAAAGACATTCTCACGATGCACGATATTTATAAGGATAAATGTGATCCCCACTCAAATATTAGTAATGTGACTTTTATTCAAAATTGCTTCAGTTCATCAAATTAAACAGGAATAATTACATTCTTTATAATGAAACTTGGAGTTGGTCAGTGTTATTTAAGCACTTAGATATCCTCAAAAAAATTGTTGATAATTTATTATGATATAAAATATTGTCATGTTGCTCACCCCTACATACCATGAACTACAATAACCCTTTAACATCCTGCGTAACGTTTTGGTAGAGCACTTTTTGGGTCACTATATATTTTAACCCTTTAATGTCCTCATTATTTTATTTAATATTTATTTAATAAATAATTCATAATTATTAAAAAAAATATTATTTAAAAATAAATTTCCATTGATTTTTTTCTTGGTGAGGACATTAAAGGGATATACATTTGAGACAGTACAGAAAATGCAAATTGAGGGGAAAAAAATAAAAATAAAAAACAACAAAAACAATGTTTCTTACATTTACTTTATTTCACTGCAGACAGTATGAACTCCCAATTTTTTTTTTCATTATTACTTTTGTACCAAATCATGATTATAATCATCTTTTGACATCACCTGTATGAAATCGGTATTTATTTAAATTTTTTTAAACTAATTTTTTGAGTGTGTTGCAGGAATGGATGTATATTAACAAATGCAATGAATGAAGACACTTTTTTTTTAAATCTAGATTTTCCATACTGTTCCAAAATTTTCTGATTTGTGGTTGTATCAAAATAGTAATGACATCATTGGTACTAATGTTATTTTGACACACTGTTTTTTGAAGAAGCATGTGGTTTCAGATGAGGCCAGTATCATTGAGAGGATCTGATACAGTTCAAGCACTTTGCACTCTAGATCAGAGAGCCTTCCAAACTTTAAAAAAATGTAGTTTTTAGGTTTGGCTACTATTTAATTAATAACTAAGTATTTCTTTTAAATGGAAGAATGAGTGGGACGGGCAGTTATAAACTGCATATTCCTAAAAATTCTTCGACATTGGCATTTTTATGAGGGAAAAGATTGAGATTTCTCAGTAATATCTCCAATTAAAAAAAAAAAAAAAAAAAAAAAAAAAAAAAAAAAAAAAAAAAAAAAAAAAAAAACCGTCTCTAAACATTTATTAGTTTACCTACACTATGTTGTTTTAACAGCTCTTCTGGGGTTATTAAATGACCAGTTCACGAGTTGGAACAGAGTCATTTTAATCTTGAATACAAAGCCAGGATGTGGGTATTTCTGCAAAGGTAATGTCTCTGGTGTTCATTTGCAGATGAGCCCATGTTATGATGATTAACGGGATTCTCTGAAGCACCACGAGGGAAAAGTTAGTGTGGTGATGAGCATCACTGGGACTTCTGTGATAGTATCAAGGGGATATATGTTCCTTTAACCTGTTGTCCTCGGCTTAAAGTAGCTCACATCAATAATTAGCAAATATCTCTTGGGGCAAGGAACAAATCCCCGTGAATGGTATACTCGTTGTTTTAAAGCAATCGTGGCCACAAGACATGTCTAAACCCTGCCCATATCCCTACCAGCTAATGTGTTTCCAATTTATGATGAGCCCCTCTGCAGCCGTGGTGGTAATCAACAACAGTTTGGAGTGTAACCTAAGCCAGGTCTGGCTGGGTTGACCCAGGCGCCTGTGTGCTGCAGTGTCCAGCATCTCTGGTGCACAGAGACGTGTAGGAGACATGCTCATTTCAGATAAACATGTCTGCATCAACTCAGACTGGAGGCTACAAAAGTCTGGTGTCTACGGTTTGAACGACGATTTCACATTCACACACCCAAGCGAATGAGATTTTGGGAGCGCCGACCATGTCGTCATGCTTTAGCTTGTAGATAGTAATGGAGCAATGGCTTCAAATTAGCACCTCAGAATTTCAGACTGAATCGATGTCTAAGAAGTCAAGGGAAGAGGAAAGATGTTGCCTATAAACAGGTGTAAAAGTTGGTTGCTTGACACTCAATGTGGGAAAAAAAGAGGAATCTGTGAGGAAAAATGCTCCACAAAATAAGCTCAGTCAGTTAAAAAATAGTCCTGTGTGAAAACAGACCTGGTTTTCATCCATGTTGCCACCTTTGGAAGTGCACGGTGGTGTTACCGCCTCTAAATCAACATGTCAGCACCACAGCTTCTAAACTTTACCTTCACTCCTTATTGCTTACAGCTATTCAGCAGCTGTAATGAATTGTAGCTCCAGCCACCTTGGTGCAAATGCGAGGAGGCCAGCGAGGAGAAAGAATGGCTCTTTACCTCCAGACAGACATAACTTACAATTTGTTGTTCAGTGACCAACAATAATAATCACACTGGAGCCATCAAATGAGGGGAAAAAAGCTAAAGGTCAGTAACAGGGCTTGATTCAGTCTCTATCTAGGGGAGTTGATTTTAGGACCTAATTTTCAGGGTGGGATGAAGGTGGGGGTGAGCAGTGGCCTCTGAATGCTGCGTGCTAACTCAGCACCGTGTTTACATTCTTGGGGGTAATTTTAGCCCCACTGGGACACACAAGGGCCACGATGTCATTTAGCCCCATCACTAACCAGTTGGCTTACTCTGGGACCCAAGAGTTTGTGGGTGGTATACACACACAGACACAGACACACAATATAACGATATTTCCCAAAAGAACTGACTCACCTCAAGAATGGCCTTTAAACATATGCCGCATGTAGGTACTTTCTGAAGATTTACTCTTGACTATTACTATAAAAATACCAATACTGCATGCTAGGTAACAGGCTTTTGTGGTGTGTTGCTATATAAATAAGGGAATAAACAACAGTCGCATGCGTCATTTCTTTTCCAGTACTTGATAATGCCTTAATAGCAGCAATAATCCTGTCAGGTAAGGCTTACGCTAGTATCTCGAAATTTTAGCCACTAACAGGCTGCTTAATAGTGCTTAATCCACATGAGTTTGTGGGCTCCTGCTTTGCTTTTTAACTGCTTTCCCCAAGTAATCCAAGATGTTTTTAGAGGGATTGAGTCTTGACGGTGTTTTTGGCCATTCACGCTCGCTAAAATTAGGCACAAAACCCTATTTCGCACAACACTGATAAACACCAAAATGTATTTATATTACATTTTCCAAGTGAAATCCTTATTGACACTGGAAGCAGGTCTAGAATTATAGCTAAAATGAACTCTAAAGTGTTAACGAAAGTGAAACCTCAAATGTTAGCAAAGCAGTTGTTACTGCCCCCCAACTGGAGACATCAGTGTTTTGTTTGATGATTTGAGGTACAAATCAAATTTCATTGTCGTTTTTAAAAATTTACAAAGCAAACATGAGCAAGACCCTGGTGGCCACAGCTTTAGCTACTCAGCTACTCACACTACCTGCACCGTGGGGTTTCAAAAACACACAGAGGCTCCTCCGTATGGACTGGACACACTAATTAGCCAAGGGATCAAACTGGAAGTTAAATATTACGAAACATGTAATAGAAGAACGAAAGGGTAACGTGTCGGGGTCAGGCTGACGCCAAACACTAGTCCTCAGGCAATATGGTATTGATTTTCACTCATTTGGAAGGTGAGGGGGTTGAGGGTGAGAGGAGGGCAATGAGGGCGCTGAGCTTATGGACTGCCGCTCTGGCAGTTTAACCTCATTTTCCAAAGGAAACAAACAGGAGGAGCTCCTGGTTAGACAGCACTGCTCTGTGGATGATAGTGCAAAGTCCTCTATGATACCTCACCCACGCTGCAGGGAGAAGGGGGATCTGGGACACGAGTGCACCGACGCTAAGCTCGGCAGCACGCCACCAGTCTGGCCCACAAACAGCATGACACGGTGCTTTACAAGTGCTCAGTGAACCAAGACAGTACTAAGCTGAGTGCACACACTGGTAGCTTTATGTATTTGGCTCAAGGTCAGTTAAAAGGAATAACTGTGATCAGCCATTGTAAAAATTCGTCTTTATGAAAGCAAAAGCAATACGGGACCAAAACCTTTTTCTTGTGTGTTCTTGGTTTTAACCATGATTTTCCTGGTCATGGCCGCTCTGGTGTCTTTCTGTGAAGAACACAGGAATCAGGACTCAGGTCTACTGCAGGGCTCATAGGGGTTGCTGTTGTCCTCAGACACAGACAGTCCCGTCTGCATGTAAGGCCTAACCCCTCTATGAAGGCACCACCATGACTGGAACCTGGCTCGAGGTATTGACTTGGCATCCAAATTCCCCTAGACCTCAATCTGATCAGACGTCTGTGGCATATACTGGACACACAAGTCCAGTCCATATATGCCACACCTCACAAATTAGAGGAATTAAAGAATTGTTTCTTTTGTTTTGGACCCAAGCCCAGGTAAATGGTGAAGGCTGTGTCAGGAAGGGCATCCGACGTAAAACACTTTGCCAAAATTAACACGCGAGTTCATCTAAATGACATCATACCAGATCGGTTGACGCCCTGTTTAACAACGACCACCACTTGTGCTGTTGACAAACAGGGTGCTGCTAGAAACTGTGCTACTGTTAGCTGAAGACCACGAGGAGGGAAATGCAAAGAACATTCAGAAAGATTCAGATCTGGGGATTTTGTGGGTCATGCCAATCAGTCATGTTTAAGAGTCCTGTGAACGCAAGAATTGTCATCTTGGAATTACAAGGAACGGAATGTTATGTCATCAGTAATGGGCAAAAGGGAAAACCTGGTTGTCCAGCAGCTCAGTGTAGACATTGTTGTTCAAATCTAGTTTCACCTCAACCCAAGTACTAATTCCCGTAAACGCCTCCAGAACATCACAGAACCTTACAGAGCCTGAACTACACCTTGCACGCAGTCCTCATTTAAAGCTTCCTGAAGTCTTCAATGATCGCAATGTCAATAATAATTCATATACACGCAGAATCGAGATTCATCTGACCAGACAATGTTTCCAGATATTTTTGTCTTTTTGTCTACTGCAACTTTGTGCGCAGAAGTGAGCAAAGGCCTCTTGCATGTCACTCTGCTCCATATGTTCAAGGTATGCAGTTCCTGCTAGAAATGTATGACCATACGGTTTGATACACTGCTACTTTCTTCATACTATGGTCTTTGGTACAAACAAAAAAAGTCCTAGCTTTTTGTCCAGGGAGTATATTATGCGTATAATAAGCACATATTTACCAACAGTTAATTGTAAATAATTAATAATGACTGATTTGATTTTTTTATTTCATAGCATGTATTTACTGAAATATAGCCAACACTGATTACTCATCAGTTTTACCACACAGCTTTCATTTCTTAGCTTTTTAAAAGGAAACAAGCTGTGAAAAGATTCAGTGAATCCTTTCTCACAGAGAAATCAGACTGATACAAAGATTAGATAGAAATAGATACTGAAATAGTTGACATTTCAATCGACGGTAATTGAGAGGTTTTACGTTTTGTGTAGTGTTTGTGAAATCAACTTTATTAAAGGTTGACAGAATATGAAGTGCAGTGACACAAGTACAGTTTAATTGCATTTTTATTGATGGGTTCACTAAAGATGTCCTCAAAAATGAGTGATGAAAATTTTAGCTTCACATTACTCAAGCTACGTTCACACATACACGGTTGCGGCCGAGTTAACCGAGATTTGTATTACCGAAACTTCCGAATTGTATCCTGGAGTGTTCCTGCAAAACCTGGATGCTTACGAATTAACCGGTGGTGGGCGT
>JAVSBU010000145.1:7997576-8009353 GCA_033118015.1 Loricariichthys derbyi | reverse complement strand
GGTAAACTAGATCGTGTCCCAGTTTCCCTTTGTTCTCGTGACTAGAGGTGTTTACATTCTGTCTGTCTGAATGTTACTTGCCAAAGGTAAATTACAGCATCTCACATTTTATATGTTTTTTTCTTATTGTATCAATATAAGAACACAGTTTTTCAAGTTTTGTGACTTTTAACAAGGCACTCTTAGTTATTTATAGTGATGTTACACAAATGTGTCTGTCCTGTTGCGTGAATAAATTTTTATATGTATATAAACGATATGATAATGAAGCAGTCAATCAAAAAGTTATCTTCTTATTCTTATTTATGATGTAGTTGGCTATCAGTTATTACAAATAATGTTAGATTTGAAAATTCTTGTGTTTTTTTTTTGTCCCAATGTCCCCACCATATGACGAAGAGCAAATAATGAGTCTACAGCCAAAGAGCAAAAGAGCTTCTCTGAAGGCACAACACACACCACCTTGAAGCAGATGGGCTACAGCAGAATGCACCAGGTGCCACTCCTGTCAGCTTACAAACTCCTGAAAGAATGGATCCATCCTGCCTTATATCAACAATTCAGTCTGCTGGAGGTGTAATGGTGTGCGGGATATTTTCTTGGCCCATTGCACCCATTACTAAGTTGACTACAATGAACTCATTTTAAATACCACAGTGTACCTGAGTATTGTTGCTGACCATGTACATCCCTTTATGACCACAGTGTAATGAAAATGAGTTCATTGTAGTCAAATGGCCACCATAGCCAACAGATCACAATCTGACAGAGCACTTCTGGGATGTGGTGAGATGGGAGCAATTGTGTGATGACATAATTTCAGTATCAACCATACTTTCTGAGAAATGTTTCGAGGACCTTCTTAAATCTATGCCACAAAGAACTAATTCAGTTCTGTAGGTAATAAAAGCACCAGGCCACTACTAGAAAGATGTATCTAATAAAGTGGCCAGTAAGTCTACAAAATATTGGGAATTTTTTAGAATCCAGTAATTTTAGTGGATTATTTTTTAATTTAGAATACAAGAAAATACACTGTGTATTTAAAAAAGAAAGCTTTTTAAAAAAATCAATACTTTATATTTTGATTAAAACAAACTCAGTATTGTGAATTACATTTTTCTATCTTTATACGCCCTTGAAACTTTGCATGCTTTGCTAATAATGCATTATATAAAGAAACTATCCATCAGCTTTAAGTAAACATCAAGCAATAACAACAGCGACAAATCTTGAAATGATATTTGAAAGTTGAAATTCCTCATTTTCATACCAGAAAAGGACCAGACAGTACAGCTATAAACAGCACTTAAAGCAACAAATATCCATCACCAGACCACTAAAAATACTGACATGGAGGATTTTGTTTAAATTCCTTTTTCAGGAAGAATCATTAGCACCACATGCCATATTTCAGAAATGCGTGACTTGGAGATATTTGGAAATATTGCCTGTGGGACGTTCCAAATGTCTGCACGCCGACAATCTGTGATGATTTAAGAGGGGTTTACGTGGATTTACAGCAAAACATATGAACACATAAAGGCAGTGATTGTTAAAGGTTAAAGCTAGTCATCCTGATCTGGTTATGGTGTTCACCATATGAATGCATCCACCTGAAGATCAGATCTACAGCATTGATTCGGGGCACAGGTCACAGCTCAGATATTGAGGCAGACGTCCTCTGCCCTCTGCGACTGTCCCGAGTCCCTGTTTACCACACCCAAACATGTCCTCTTTGCCCAGAGAAGGTGTAGACAGTCTGGAGACCGACACAGGCACAAATCAAAAGCTTCAGTGATGGATAACTTTAGTGCACAATGACCTCTGTCACAGAAGGTTTGCCCTAAATCAATCCGAGCGATAAGGAGTTGTGTGCACCTTGGCATGTTCAGTGGGACGGGTTCTTATCAGGCCGGGAGGAAGTCTGAGCAATAACTAAAGACAAGCCACGACGGAATCACTAAACCCACATTGTCAAACACAATTTACAATGTATATTCCCCCTCCTCTTGCGCTGGTAAAACAGTCATTATGAGCGAGTGAGCGATAGGAGTCTGTGTTTATGCCCAGACCTTGTTCAGGTCTGTCTGGGAGAGTAGAATAGTAGGAGTGCAGGGACGTGGGGTCACACACAGCTTGAGGGCCCCGAGAGAGCGAGGGAGAAAAGGCCCTAGGGCTTTGAGTGCTGCATGCTAGACCGCCATGGGCTGCCTTCATTTGCAATGATACATGCAAGAAGGGGTTGGAGGTTGAAGTTGAGACGAGGGCCGACAGGAAAAAGAGACTCAATGCTTCAGGGAGATTACAGCACTTAACATGTTGAGACCTCTCAGGAGTTTGTGTCTCCCTTCCTTTTTTGGACAAAGTGTACAACTTTCCGTTTTGTGGCATCAAAATGGAGAAAACAGACTGAACATGACATTGAGCATCACAATTATGTGACCCCATTCAGTTTCCTTCAAAAGTCTGGCCCCAAGAACTGCTGATGAAAACATGTTCGCGGTCTCGTTCGAAACGGCGTTTCACAACGACCGCAATATTTCACCTAGTTGAAAAAAACTCCCCGTCCACGATGTTTTTCCATTGCTTGGACAAGCGCAGGTAACCTCTGCTGTTTCCCATGAACTCGCCAATATGAACTGAAAACAAGACAGCAGAGAAAAAGAGCCTGACGGACTGAGCCAGAGTGTTCGGTTTCAATCCGGTGACTCCAGCCAAACGTTTTGTAATCGTTATTCGGAGCGTTTATCCTTTTCCTGAATCGAGCCACAGCAACTGCTCAACCAGAAGCGGTCATTTTCTCAGACCACAGCTGAGCTCTTAACAGAGAGCCAGGAGAGAATGTAGACTGTCAACAGGTCCGTGGATTGAGTTCCACAGACTGCTGAACCTTCTCATCGCTAAACGAGCTGGCCTCCACTGTACAAAAGCAATCAAGGAACCATAGCTTCCAATATGACTCAAATTATCAGTGCATTAACGGACTTGATGATGGAACACCCCAGGCAGTGAAGAGCGCCATACTGTTGTTAGATTTATATTCCAGCCAGGCTTGAAGAGGCATCAAGGCGAAGTCTTTATGACAGGTTTTGACAGAAGACCACAAAGCCTTGAGAAGAAGAGTATTTGAGAGGGAGGTCCCAAAACTGACTTAAACGTAATAGATTTTCCAATATTACAATCACATAGGAAGAGATCGCGAGCAGTCGGGCAGGACAGGGGCCTGGCATCAGATAGCCACTGCTGTGATGGAACTGAAGTGGCAGCTTCTATCAAAAAGCTTTCACCAAACAGCTCCATCTTTCGTGGGAATGTGGCTTAGATGAAATAAGACTGGTCACTAAAAAAAAAACAGTGCCATAGGCATATCATGTAAACATGAGGACTAAAAAGTGATCTTGGGAAAAGGATGGATTTCTCCATCAGCCATCATTCAACAGAGCGGAAAGTTTTATTACAGAGTTAAAAAGCATCTTCAATTTTGATTGCGTATAGTAATTGAGAAAGGCATCATTTATGTTCACCTGCTGAGCAGGGAATAAAATACAATCACGATATTCAATGCAGGAATGCCAGGTTCCAGCACCACTGTACAAAACCAAGGGGTGCACTATGGCCCTGCTTTATGGCCCAGAAAAGAACAAAGGCCACAACTGGGTCTTTGAAGCTTCCTGCCATTCATCTAAAGGAGCCGAACGCTTTAAACTGATTATACATAAACGGTGTGTGTGACAGAAGGAATATGCTGAACTGACAGATATCAAACATTAGTTTGAATGGATGAGTGAAATGAAAGGTCAGTTCTCAAGATCTCATCTGTCTCTGATTAAATTCTGACCAATGGCGACACGGTTAGCCACGTTTAAGCGATGAAGCCTTCGAGAGGCACAAGAGCAAACTGAAACTTTAACCCCGAACTATTAGGAGGTGGGAGCACAGATCATTATTTTCGCTGTTATTAGGAGCAGTACTTTCTTCTATTGACTTTCAAAATGTATTTCTTTTATTTACGTGATCCATTATATATGTTCTAGGTGTCCAGGAACAATCATATAATAATAAGTAGCATAGAAAATCAAATAATTCTGAATTACTGAAACTCGCGAGATAAAACCTAAATCGCCTGTGTTCTTTATAGCATGCACACACTGACATACTGTGAGTACCAGAATTAAATACCCTGCCAATTAAAACCTGTTAATTGTTCCATCATTGATGGCAAGCCATCCTGGCCCAGATGCAGCAAAACAAGCCAAAACCATGATACTATCACCACCATGTTTAACAGATGGGATAAGGCTCTTATGATGGATTGCATTGTTTTCTTTCTCCAAACATAACGCTTTTCTTTTAAACCAAAATGTTCTATTTCGGTCTCATCTGTCCACAAAACATTCTTTCAATAACTTTCTGGCATGTCCACAGGATCATTAGCAAACTGGAGAAGAGCAGCTATGTTCTTTTTGGAGAGCAGCCTTTGATAGACCCCTGTTCTTTAAATAAAACATGGTTTCCACTCACACCTGATTATTAATATTGATTGAAAACACCTGACGAATTTCACTTGCAAATTAACTGCTAATCCTAGAGGTTCGCATACTTTTTTCCACTCATTAATATGTAATACTGGATTATTTCCCTCAATAAATAAATGAACAAGTATAATATTTTTGTCTCACTTGTTTAACTAGGTTATCTTTATCTACTTTTAGGACTTGTGTGAAATTCTGATTGTTTTATGTCATAATTATGCAGAAATATAAACATTTCTAAAGATTCACAAATTTATATATAGTTATAATAATTATATATAGTTAAAATAAATATGTCTGTAAAATTATAATTTAATATTTACTATTATTAATATTGTGTCTCAAATGAATGATATATGGCACCTTTGTGTTGTTGAACTCGCAAAGCAATTTTTGTGCTAGCTGGATTTCTGCATACACTTTGGGGTGCTTTCTTTTGAAGTGCTTTGACAAGTTGGTGTGCTTCTACCATATGTGACAATATTCTTATCTTTGCATATTTTGCAAATTAACTGTTGTTTGCACAGTGTGTTATATCCAAACAATATATATATATATATATATATATATAAAGTAATATTACATAGCCAATATATTATACTACATTATATAAACAAATATTAAGGACCCACCCACTATGAGCTATAAGAGAATAAGCTGTGTGTCTGTCAGGTAAAATGTCTCATTGTTTGTTTAAATACAAAATGCCACATTTGCTTTATGATTCTCACAATCTCTTTGAGATTAAGGCATATCGTGGAAACATTTTAATTAATGACAAACTAAAACTGTCATATTCTCCTAGGATGAAAACTTGTCACTACTAAACATTTTCTGTGCTATACTGAAAATTATGATTTTGTCTGAGTAAAAAAAGCTGATTTTGTTAGCTATGTATAGTGCTCAGAATAAACTAAAAGATACAGTACTGTGCAAAAGTCTCAGATTATCATTAGATTTAATGTTTTAGCAAAGGTATAAGGATAATATTTAATTATTTCTCAGTCTCTTTATAAGAATACAACCTGAAAATGCAGGAAATTCGAATGCAGCATTAAAAAATAAAAAAACCCAATAAAAAACAGCTTATATAGGCTACAGTGGCAAGTATTACGTGTAACATCCCCTTACAATAGCAGCATCTGGAGGCTTCATTGAGATGCCAAGCTGATTCATATACAGTCTGAAGAAACTTGTATCAGGAATGATCTTTTTGGAAAAGTAGCAGCCAATAAAGCACTTTTTCAGAAGGGGAACAGGGTGAAAACACTAAAATGCTAAAGATTGTCATAAACATCAGTGGAATTGAGCAGGGATACACTGAATATTCTGCGAAAAAGAGCGCATTTTGGCTGAATAAGTGAAAAGTCTTTTAATCTATACTGGACAATGAAGTTTAAGAACATGTGATCATGATCATGCCTACTCCCTCAGAATGATAAATAAGACAAAGTACAAAGGTCTTACCGATGGCATGTGTACATGTAGCATGAGCACGGTTAGCATGAAAGCTAGCAAGTTTTACAGGCCTAGATTCTAGTCACTGTCGTTTTATTGTAAATACTTCCAAGACTTCTTTTTGGAGGGACTTCGAAACAAAATTTGGTGATAAAAGGAAGAGATATAATGCAGACAGTGGTTTAATATGATGGAAAATGTTAGCCCTTTTGTATAAGAACTGTGTTCTATCACATTTAACTGTAACTGGACATCATTGAATAGATTAAAACTAGCAAGAGTTGGTACATTAATATGTGAAATTTATACATTTACATAATTACATTGATATTTAACACTTGAGACACAACAGCAGATGCTATACAATTCTATCAGTTAAGTCTAATCTTAATAAATGTAGCTTTGTTATTCATAAAAGCTACTTCTAATTACATGTGCAGTGAGAAAAGTTTGATAATTTTCTCAAGCTACAAATTCAGTTTTTTTTCTACTTCCATGTTTTGCTGAACAAAGTTTTTATTCATGCCTAATCTAGAGGAATAAACTAAACAGAGAAATTAAAACAAAAACAATAAGTTGCTGCTTGTGGATTTTGTGTGCTTGTCTTCATATAAAACTAGAATTTAGGCTATTTATTTTATGCAATGGCAAAAAAAGTGACAAAATTAATAAAAACTTGTGAGAAACCGATTTGAAAAATCTGTTTCTTATTTAGCCTTGGACCAAATGTTTCATTTTGTTCAGATTCAACCAAAAAAATTTTTCGGTCAGTCCCTAGAAAATAGTATTATAAAGTGATGAAACAAATAATGAACTTTTGGATCCAATCATCAACATTGTTATGTATATACTAATTATACAATGCTACAACAACAAATCTAATAGTGGCCTAAGACTTTTGCGCAGAGCTGTAAATAAGAAGTTAGATTAAAATAAAACAATGTAAAAAGAAAGTCAATTCAAATTCATTGTTAACTCTATGGGAAATGTCAGGTTAAACCTCTAGAAAGTCGTCTCAGTTTGCACATCCAAACATAACATATAGAATCTGAAATTAGAAGAACAAAATATTAACTGATATTCTTTAAAAAAAATAATTAAATTAAAAAGGTCATACAAATTCCTAACAAATGTTGAGTGGGAGAAAAACTGTCCATGATTTTGCACAAGACAAATGCAAACCACATTTTCCTTAATGCTGAGTGCAATACAGAAAGTGATTTGTATATCACGACATGTTTGTTTTATTGGAGACCTGTTTATAGATACTTAGCATGAGGTTGCTAATTGTGATATATACAGGCACTCTGGTCGTAAGGCTAGCCGTGCTTTATAAACTCCCTGTTTGCTTGGATTACCTCTTAGCCTGAATCTCTCAAAGGCCCTTTACAGAAACAAATCAACCTCCGGCCTTCACACCGCCATCAGGTCCAACGAGGTCACCATATAACAACCGAGGAGGGGGAGTGTTCCTGACTGAATAACCCCACAGTGACTTTTATGGATACTGTAGCACAAGACCAATCCCCTACATCAGTGTGTTCCCCTGATGAGAACTGTCGAAACGAGCCAACATCTGCTACTCGATTAGGACGACATGATGGAGGCCCTCTGTAATTGATGGTCTGGTCCAAAGCTAAGAAGAGCCTGAGCAAGCTGGGCAGCTAAAGGGCAAACGAAAGATTGTGGCCCTAAAACAACAGCCGGTCATTCAGAAGCTACATAATTCTATGTTAAGACCATTGTGTTGATACATTTTTTAATTAAATTGTGATCCAGGAGAACATTTACCCATATTATAATAATATCATAGATTACGTAAATGACTGCTACAACCTCCTTCACCTATAGTGTAACACAGCAATCCTAATTTCCATTTTGGATAAACAGTTCAATGCTGTGGGATAACTACTGGCTGGACACAGCTGACTGACAGCCAAATATGTGTGCTCATGAGAAAATAAACACTTGCTCTAAGGTTACAATTCCGTGTAATGCTGAAACGTCTGGAATGTACTGAATCGGACTATAAACATTTGAATAAAAAAAACTGTCACACACTTTTTATTCAAAGTGACTTACAGAGTTAGACGGTTGAAAGTTAAGGATCATGTTCCAGGCCCCAACAATGGCAGCTTGGGAGATTTTGGATTTGAACTCAGTATTTCATTAGCAGCCTTAACCACTAAGGTGCATCGCTCAAAAGAAGTTTATGGATCTTTGCTACATTAGTATGATTGCTGTAACATTGAGGTCTTGAATTGAAATGAGCCCTACGGAGACGGGCGAGGATGGGCACCTCTGTCCAGTCATATGCATTTGCGTTGGATTGAAAAGCGGTGCCGTGGCATACTATGACGAAAACATTTTCACAATATTTCTTACATATAATCTATTTGCTCTTGCTTTTTACATGCGAATTGATATTTTTAATTGTGTTCAACTGTATTTATATAGCAGCTCCAGGAGATTAGTGGTAAGATCCTAAGGCCTGGGCTTGAATCCCAAATAAGGCTTGCAATATAAAAGGTCGGTGGTGCATTTATGGAATCCTACGAGTAATTGTGCATCCTGTCCAGTTTTTCGGATTAGGCTCCAGACGTTCACCAACAACCAGGATACGTAATGATAAAACGGGTTTTTCTTTGCTTCACCTTTTTTATTTGGATTACATAACAAATAGTGCTCAGATGGTGCAATGTCCTAATATGCGGGAAAGGGCTACACTCTGGCATCGTTGGCATTGCCTGAGGGAGGTGATATTAGAAGCAGGAATTTCCCAGCACCTCATTAACGAAACACGAACAGAACAAATCTCAGTGTAAATTGTCGTAAAACACTTTTTCCGTAAAAGCTCCATTCTGAAAGCGCCGTTAAGTGATTTTCTCATTGCTAAGAAAACGGGTTTAGAATATTGTAACTGTAAATGTAATTTGCTGTAATTTTAGAACCAGAGCAATGTGGACTCTCAAAACTAAAAGGTGGCAATTTGAAGTCACTTTGTCAATAAAACGGATTTCCACACTAGCATATTTTTTTCTTTGCTTTTTACAAATAGAATAGAATCTTTATTGTCATTATAACAATGGTACAACAAAATTGTGTTATCCCTGAACAGTGCAAAATGTGCAAAAAGAGAGGTATAGAAAAGACATAAAATATATTTTAAAAAATTATTTTTGGAGACGTTTGAGGATTTTTCTGCATTTCTCAATCCAAAGGCTTCTTTATATCGTAAATGTTTGTTATTCGTTAGTGTGGATTAAGGAAATTGTATGGTAATCGTGAAGGAACGTGAATGTGCTGGTATTCATTAACATACGCACATTTTACTAACAAATCTGGTGTTTACGCACAAATCTGACAGTGTTTTCGTAAAGGTCCATTTTTACGCGTAATTTATTAGCAGTTTGCTCGTCTTTTATGAAGGTTTCATGAATGAGGCCTATTGTCCCATACACAGCCCTGCAACTGACTTCATTGTGGGCACATGCTTATCTGCACCCTGTGGGATTTCCCCTGGATCTCCTTCAACCAACACCAGGATAAGTGGGGTTAAAATCTAAATAAATAAATTAATAGATAAACATTGTGTAGTCTCATGTTTAACATCCTGTGGTTTCATATTTCGGGGATTATTACACTGTCTAATATGGTGAAATTCATTGTTTCAACGGTATTCACTTTTATACCTCCCACCTATTCCATGTATCAGCGTCCTCATAAATATCAATGTACCGGAACAACCAGCAGGCTCCGAAAAGCTAATCGCTCTCCAAAGGCAATCACATGCTTGCAATGACACAGAAAGGAAAACGCAAATACGTTTTTTCTGACCATTTAATACACAAAAAGCTTCTAAGAGCACTGCTATTGCTTTAGATCAAATGTCAGGGGGACGCTGGTTTACTGAGGAACAAAAGCCCAGATTGTTTCCATTCACATGGCCACTTTAAAAGGTGGCTGCATTGTCCTTGTGCCAGGCAGCAGCCTCATGCTCCAGCGCTCTTCTTAACTCCGTCTACAATAGCAGGGAATTCATACAAGTCCAGCACGAGAGCCATTCCGTCCAGCCAGCGCTTGAATGTTTCGCTCTCGATTTTGGCAAGTCCTTCGATTTGAAGAGGGGACGCTTGGAACTAAAATACAGCTGTGCACGTCTCTAAGAATTACATTTTTTTACCCTTCAAGAAGATTCATTGAGTGGCTTATTTTGTTGGACTTGAGGACGAAGGATCAGGCCATCACAGAAATATTAAAAACAAAAGTATAAAGTAAATGAGGTAATAACATTAAAGCATAACGTTCCACTCCACACAGATATTAAGTGTGTCAGAAATAGTATCTCATATTTACTTTAGACAGTGCAGGGCATTTTTTAGGTCATGCAAACATATTTCTGTTCTAATTCTCAGCGCTTATGTCAACAGCAACTTTTTGAACTCGCTTCACTCCTTAGGATATGAAATAATGGTAAGAATCCGTTTAAGGATGTAAGAAAATGATTTCAATACTGGAGCCTGCCCAGAAAATGTTAGTCAGGATTTAAAAAAGATTGCTCAATGGTGGAAGGTTCTTTATATTTTTCTTGCTGCTACAAAAGACATCAAGCAGGTGTAATCGTTTAATCCTGAAATACACAATCAACTATCAATCACAGCTTTCTTAGCTCTTCCTTAGAAGAACCTTTTTTAATCCTGTAAAAACACGTATACTAACCACAATTATTTCCTTCATGTAAGGCTGCACAAACTCTCCACACCCTTAAGCATTCTAAAGGAAGACTCACACCTAGAATATGCTCTCATTGTTTCGGTGTTATTTTATGCGATTCGACGTGTCAGTCAGCTACGATGAATCTGCGAGGTTCAGCACACGGCGTGTTTAAGACACAGAGATAGCTTTATGCCAAAAAAATAACAGTGCACGTCCCATCCTGTGTTCTCCATCCCACAGCTCGAAAAAAATGTCCGAGGTCAGAGACGCGCACATGCTCAAAGCCTTTCGGCCCATCAGAGTTCTCCTGTTAGATTGGGTCTTACAAAGAGCCATTTTAATAAAGTCACAGGGCTCATTGTGCCCCCAGACAAGATCTCACCAGGATGACAAATGTTGCTGACTTCTGCCTGGAATGAAACCCGGAAGGTCAAAGAAAGGGGTGAGAGGGAAAATAAGAAAAGGGGGAGGGGTGTTTAGAAATCCTACATTTGCTTCTTTAACACTAAGACTCAAGATTTGGGTCTCACCTACCCCCCCCTCCAAAGAAGGAGGGGAAAAAAAAAACACTACACAAACAGCACTGGTACAAAAGTTCCGTAACTTAACAGGAATTTATTGGAATGGCATGTTCTCACTCCCAATTACTTGAATCTTTCTTTCCATGTCAGATAGAGTCTTCAGAAATTGCCCCCGTGTGCCTCCATGTCCCGCCGCTCATTTCCAGTGCGCCTCCTGTGCGCCAAAGCCGTTCTTAACATCAACTTTAAACGGCAAATTTGTATAATGCACCAACACGAGCCCACCAGAATAAATAAGTTAAACGAAGGATTAAGCGTGTGTGTGTGTGGGGGGGGGCTAAATCCTGCAGCCGATGGGAAGCTGAAATGCCTGGATTACATGCGTGGCGCGTTAAACAATGTGCCTAAATATGCATTGAAATCCGCAAAGCATGAAACCACCTTGTCAGTCGCCATTAGTATTCCAAGTTTTCTGTCATATATCTTGCACTTGGGCGTATCACGGTGGTAAATGTCATGAGCTTGGGGGGGGGGGGGGGGGGGGGTC
>JAVSBU010000145.1:7915848-7930838 GCA_033118015.1 Loricariichthys derbyi | reverse complement strand
TACTTCTGAACCTCTTTTCTTAAGTAATTCCTTATAAAACAACTTTCTCAAGTAAACTTCCTTATAAAACACTTATCTCAAGCACTTTACCTTTAAACACCTTCCTTGGGTAATTTACGTATAAAACACTTTCCTCAAGTAATTTATTTTTAAACACTTTGTGGACTGTAGTGGCAATGTGGATAAGTTACTGGACTGTGAAGCTAATGGTGCAGGGTTTAAACCCTGTCACATTAGTGAACTAATGATTGTAAGATTGTATCAGTTGTAAGTTGCTCTTATTAAGTGAAGTACTTTCCTAAAGTAGAACTGATTGTTTAAAACAAGTAAAAGTAATTATTATAATACACATTACTCAAATAGTTTACTTAAGGCACTTCCTTAAACTAAATGGGGACTGTGGTAGCTTAGTGTTTGAGGTGTTGGGCTATAGACCAGAATGTCCAGAGTTCAAATCCCACCTCTGCCAAGCTGCCCCTGTTGGGTCCGTGAGCAAGGCCCTTAACTCGCAGTTGCTGGAATTGGAAGAATGTGCAAACTGTAAGTCGCTCTGGATAAGAGTGTATGCTCAATGTAAATGTATGAATTTTTAAAACAAGTAAAAGTAATTACAATACTCTTTACTCAAGCAGTTTATTTTAAAGTATGTACATAAAGTAAACCTTTTAAAATACATTCACATAATTTTATCAGTAAAATAATTACTTATAAAACACTTTGCTCAAATAATATATTTATAAAGAGTATTCTTAAATTAATTGTAGCCTAATTACTTAGAAAACAACTTTGAGTCAATTTACTTATAAAACAACTTCTCACCTTCATCAAATAAAAGTATTTACATGTAAAACGACTTTATGTAACTACTTTGTTGTACAAAACACCTTCTTTAAGTGAACATAGGGTACCGTAAATAACTCAAGTAAATAGTTTACTTAGAAAACGTTTGTCATGATTGCCATTGATGCTTACAGTGGTGCTTGAAAATTTGTGACCCCTTTAGAATTTTATATATTTCTGCATAAATATGACTCAAAACAAAATCAGATTTGCACACAAGTCCTAAAAGTGGATAAAGCGAACCTAGTTAAACAAATGAGGCAACAATGTTATATTGCTGGTCATTTATTTATTGAGGAAATTGATCCAATATTACATATTGGTGAGTGGCAAAAGTATGTAAACCTTTGCTTTCAGTATCTGGTGTGTACCCCCCCCCCCCCTTTGTGCAGCAATAACTGTAACTAAATGTTTTCAGTGCCTGTTGACCAGTCCTGCACACCTGCTTTGAGGAATTGTATCCCATTCCTCCGTACAGAACAGCATCAACTCTGGGATGTTCATGTGTTTCCTCACATTAACTGGCCACATTTCGATTGGATTAAACATTAACTTTATTCTTCTTTAATCATTCTTTGGTAGAACCACTTGTGTGCTTAAGGTCGTTGTCTTGCTGCATGACCCACCTTCTCTTGAGATTCAGTTCATGGACGGAACTCTGATGTAATCAGAATTCATTGTTCCTTTAATGATGGCAAGATGTCCTGGCCCAGATGCAGCAAAACAGGCCCAAACCATGATAATACCACCACCATGTTTCACAGATCGGATAAGGATCTCATGAAGGAATGCAGTGTTTTCCTTTCTCCATCCACAACACTTTTCTTTTAAACCACAAAATTCAATTTTGGTCTCATCCATCCACAAAACATTCTGCCAATAGCCTTCTGTTTTGTCCACGTGATCTTTAGCAAACTGCAGATGAGCAGCAATGTTCTTTTTGGAGAGCAGTGTTCTTCTGACTCATGAGGACTCATTGTGGACTCATGAACATTAACATTAGCCAATGTTAGAGAGGCCTTCAGTTGCTTAGAAGTTACCCTGGGGTCCTTTGTGACCTCGCCAACTATTACACGCCTTGCTCTTGGAGTGATTTTTGTTGGTCAACCACTCCTGAGGAGGGTAACAATGGTCTTGAATTTCTTCCATTTGTACACAATCTGACTGACTGTGGAATGGTGAAGTCCACAGCTTTTAGAGATGGTTTTTCAACCTTCTCCAGCCTGATTAGCATTAACAGCTCTTTTTCTGAGGTCCTCAGAAATCTAATTTATTCATGCCATGATCCACTTCCACAAACGTGTTGTGAAGAGCAGTCTTTGATAGCTCCCTGTACTTTAAATAAAACAGGGCACCCACTCACACCTGATTGGCATCCCATTGATTAAAAACACTTGTCTCTAATTTCACTTCCAAACTAACTGCTAAACTGAGAGGTTCACATACTTTTTCCACTCACTAATATGTAATATTGGATAATTTTCTTCAATAAATAAATTACCAAGCATAATATTTTGTCTCATTTGTTTAACTAGGTTATTTTTATCTACTTTTAGGACTTGTGTGAAAATCTGATGATGTTTTAAGTCATATTTATTCAGGAATATAGAAAATTCTAAAGGGTTACAAAATTTCAATCACCACTGTATATAATGGTAAATAAACAAACAAGCCAATAATAAAACCTATCATAAATCGTATTCACTAAGTGCAATATTTTTAATGTATGGATGTATTAATATCTTTAATATTTATACTGCACTCTGCAAAAGTCTTAGGCCACCATTACATTTGTTGTTTTAGCAATGGTATAAAGACTCAGTATATCATATTTTCGACGATTGGACCCAAAAATTTCAAACTTGGGTTCTTCACTCCTGATCTTTCTATCTTTGTGAGCTTTATTCTTAACTATTTTACCCTATTCCCATTCTGAAATAAAAGGGGTTTCTTGGTTGCTACCCTTCCAAAAAGATTATAAACTATAAAAGAGTCAACTTGGCATCCCAATGAAGCTGTCAGATGCTTCTTGGCAATTAATTATTTTTTACAATTGTGTTATTCTGTAATTAGCCTCTTTACAGCACTAATACCTTTTTTTCTTTTTCAGACTCCACAGACTTCCATTAGAGCTGGCATGTTTAAGGTAGGAGATTGTAATTTCCTGAGTGTTGCATTCAGAAGTTCTGCAGAATATACCTTATCAAAAATTCTAAACACATTAAACAAATCACTAACTTGCTACATGTTTTGGTTAAATCCTGATATCAATGTGTTCGAAAACAGCTTAAGGCGCTTGAGGTATTTTCCTACAAGTAATGTCAGTTGTGAATACAGGACCCATCATGCGGTATGTAATGAAGGCCAGGGCTGTCTTCTCTCGGACTGTGCACAGCAGATAAAATCTGGGGTGTTAAAGCAGTATTAAGGATGAAAAGACTGTGGTCAGGCAGGACTGATTTTGTCTCTTCTTTCAGGTATCAGAGAATCAGAGGTCATGGAAGTGGTGTGTGTAATGAGCATGAAAGGATCAGCGTAGTGGGACGGGTTTAAAAAGATAAAATCAAAGCTCTGTAATAGCTCTAAAAGCAGGGATCAGAGGTCCTGGGTTTGAGGGCAAGCGGGATGGAGAAGCTGTTTTGTATGTCTGTGCGTGTGTGTGGGAGGAGAGAGAAAGAAAGAAACATAGAGAGGGAGACAGGCTGTGTGTAAACAGACCAGTGGTACACGCGGTGCCGTTAACCAGCTGTGAAGCCTACACACAGTGGGAGATGAATGTGCAAAGGATGTTTCCCTCTGATATCCAGGAGACGCTCCAATGATCTCTGCTCCATGGCTCTCTCACACAATAGTAGTGCTAAGCACCTCACTCCTAATGGCACAGCTATAGCTTAACATCTAGGATGCAATTACATTCACTCCTACCTGAGAACTGCAAGGTTCTTGCTTAGGTTTGTGATCTTTTGGGCCGTTCAGAATCCTTACGGTGTCAAATGCAATTACAATGTTTAAAATCAGTCTTATCAGGTATATTAAACACATACCTGTGATTACTTGTATAACAGTAAAACAAGTACGCAAACAACAATGGGCTATTCGTGAGTATGCAAAGAAGTAATGATAGACCAATGATATATTAATCGGGCAGATTGTGGCCATTTTGAGATAATAACTTTTTTGTTTTTCTTTATTAAAACTTGCAACTCATAAACAGGGACTACTCTGTTACTAAAAACAAAGAGATGCTGAGAGAACATTCAGTAATGAGAAGACAAACTATTTAAAGCATTATAACTTGCTGCTCTTAATTAGGACTGGGATTAAAAACGAAAAGGTGCTGCTGCCATGTGCATTACTCTAATGATGTTTTTTCTTTTTTTTCCCAAGAATTTACACTTTTTCCCCAGAAACAAGATGATACTGTTATTTGGTATTAAATGTTGCTGTTAAGTACAATAAACCTTTTATGCATTTTTACTTGTAAAAAACAGAGACAGTACATTTATAGATTGTACAAATATTATTTAAAAATGTTCATTTACGTTCATCAATTTTATGTCTCATTTATTATTAGTTTTATCAGTTCAAAAACAAATTGTGATATCAGAATTATATATTGGTCATCTGTCACCCTGCTCTCTCAATATCAGCATCCAGCCATTAAACTCACATTGGTCGAACACTACAGAGAAGTATAAATATAAGCATAAATATAAGCATGCATTTATTTATTTATTTATTTATTTATTTATTTATTTAGTGTGGTCAAGGTCCTATAATTTTATAATGTACAATACATTTGTAAGATTAGAGAAAATGTGTGGGTGTTAAAGAAAAAACATAATACAAAGAAAAACAATATTAGGAATAAGAGATACATTTACATCATTAAACTGGGCCAAACAGATGCCCAGATGGTGCAGTTGTCTAATTAGGGTGGCAGGGTCACCTTACAGTTCCAGCATCCCTGGTTCAATCCCCACCTCAAACTCCTGTGTCCCCAACCCCAATTCCAATGAAGTTCGGGCGTTGTGTAAAATATAAATAAAAACAGAATATGATGATTTTTAAATCCTTTTAAACCCATATTCAATCAAATACACTACGAAGACAAGATATGTAATGTCCAAACAGAAAGCTGATTTGGTTTGTTTTGCATTGTCTTGTTGTCCCTGTTAAAGATCTCATCTTGAATTCATATGTTGCTCTAAAATCTTATTGTGCTTTTCTGCATTAATGCTGCCATCACATAACTGTAAATGACCTTTTCCAAGGGCCCTGACCAAACCCCATACCATAACCGACCCTGTCATTTGGACTTGTTTCTAGTAACAGTCTAGATGGTCCTTTTAGCCTTTGGTCTAGATTACATTGTGTCCATTTTTTCCAAAAAAGATCTGGAATCCTGATTCATCTCTCCAGAATATACATTTCCACTGTGTGATGGTCCATCCTAGATGCCTCTGAGCCCAGAGAAGTCAACAGAGCTTCTGGATATGGTTAGAATGAGGCTTCTTTTTTGCCCAGTAAAGCTTTAAGTGGCATTTGTGAATGTAACTCCATATTTTAGAGCTTGACAAATGTTTTCCCTTTTTTAGATGCTGCTTTTGTACCAAATCATGATCATAATAACCTGTTGACATCACTTCTTTGAAACCACATCATTATATAGTTCTTAACCTTACTAGTCCTAAACTGTCACCGTCCCAACTTTTTTTGGAACGTGTTACAGGCATAAAATTTGAAATGAGTAAATATTAGCAAATCAACACTGTAGTTTCTGTTTGAACATTACATATCTTGTCTTTGTAGTGTATTCAATTGAATGTGGATTGAAAAGGATTTAAAATCATTGCATTCTGTTTTTGTTTTACACAATGTCCCAACTTCATTGGGGTTGTAAGTTGGTTTAACTCTGGGTGCCCTGGTTTCCTCCTTCTGTCCAACTACATGCTTTAGGTTAATTGACTGATTATGCTACATTGAATATCTGAATATATATGTGACTATATTCAGTATAACCGTGTGTTAATGTAATTTGTGGTTTGAGTTCCAGTGGTGCCTTCAGGCTTGGTCGAACAATACATGTAGGCACAACTGGCTGTATACGAGGGAAGGAAGGCCAGTCAAAGGAGCATGCTCCAGCACAGCAACAGTTAAGCCTACCCAGGTCTGGTTTATGCTGTGCTTGATCTCTCTGGATAGCCACTAGTGTTACATCAGGAACTTGGGTATATCAACTCTTCCTTTCTTTTGTTTGTGCAGCATGCACTTTGTTTTATACACTTTATTAGGAACTTTTTTATACTATTATTGGGTAGGACCTCCCTTTGCTTTAAAAATGGCCTCAATTCTTTGTTGCGTGGTTTCCACCAGATGTTTGCATTCCTTTGAGATTTTGCTCCATGTTGACATGATTGCATCATGCAGTTCCTGGATGTTGTTAGAAGAACACTAACTTTATCACATGGTACATTATTATGCCGTAAGTAGCCATTGGAATATGATTAAATTGCAGCCATGAAGGAATGCACATGGACAGGTACTCTCTGTTTTAAAATGGCCCGACTTACTATATTTCGACTTTTTGCGATGGGAATCCGATACACATAAATACACATTCAGCAGAAACTGTACTCTGAATTTTGAATTATCTAGAATTTTCCTGGGCAAGCAATATGCGATACGCTGTACTCTCTTGCATTCTGATGAGGAAGTTGTGAGAAATGTAGTGAGGAACATTAAGGAATGCTACACTGTAATATTTATATTATATATTAATCTCCTCGATTTACAATAAATTCAACTTATGATTGTAAGAAGGTATAACCATTATAACTTGGGGAGTGCCCTGGGAAGTACTCAAATGGCATTCAAGGGATGATTGGTTGGTATCATCGGGTCCAAAGTGTTCCAAAAATCATTCCCCACACCATTGTACCACCTCTACTAGCCTGGACCATTGGCAGGTTGAGTCCATAGATTCATGCTTTAGGCACCAAATTTTGATCGTATTATTTGTGTGCCTCAGCAGAAATCAAGGTTTATCAGATGTGGTTCTGTTTTTCCATTCCTTAGCTGTATCTTTGGTGAACCTGTGCCCACTACAGCCTCAGTTTTCTGTTCTTGGCTAACAGAAGTCCCAATATGGTCTTTTTGGCTGTAGCCCATCCGTGTCAAGGTTCAATGTCTTGCGCATTCTTGGGTCCTTTTCAGAATGCAGAATAGCTATCTCTGTCATGTATTTTTCTTTCATTAACATTCCATTTCCATTCCAAAGCTGTTGCTCATTGAATGTTTTTTTTTCTTTTTCTTTATTGCACCATTCTGAGTAACACTCGGGTCTCAGGACGTCAGAAGTTATAGAAAAACTCAAACCTGTAGAGCTGGTACAAACAATCATGCCACATCCAGACTCGCTGAGCTCACATATTTGGCCGTTCTGGTCGTTGGTGTGAACATTACCTGCTGACCTGTATCTACATGATTTTATGCATTGGTATGCTAACACACAATTGCATGATGAGAACACTGCATGAATGAATGGGAGTACAATTGTTCCTAATAAGGTGCTCAGTGAGTGTAGCTTATAAACGTTGTCCTACTTAACAGTTGTGTAAAATATTAAATTCTACTGTATGCTCTTATTCAAAAAGAACTACTCAAATGCCTTTTTATCACAATGAATAATACATAAGATAAAATGTGCATGAACGTAAGTAGTATAAATCTCCTTTGCTAATCACTAATTGATCCTCCTCACTACGACTTGGCATACTTGGATAAAGATTGATTTTTTAAAATAAATGAGTAGCATTTTAATATAAAGATATTGCTTCATGCATTCTGTACTGTTTAAAACTGATTGATTGGTTCGGATTGACTCTTTCTGATCTAATGCTTCCTCTATTCAAGTGGTTTTTCTTTGCCCCAGTAGTCTTTTGGTCCTTCACGGAGCCACTCTCTGTTTCTTAAGGATGCCACTCTGACTGAAAACAATTCCACCAATACTTCTTCTTAGCAAATATCCTTTCTCTGTTAACACACCGATTTTTGCCTGATTTGGACTCCATATTGAGCTTTACTCAATTATGATATATGGTTATCAAACACAGACTGAATCCTTCCTGTTTCGCATCTACAAAGGCCCTGCAACCTCCCTAATAACAACCTGACAACTTGACCACAGTCAGACAGACAGATAAAGTGGAATAGATGATCATGCTTTTAATCCTTTACATGAACACAGCAGACAAAATCCTTGAAACGGTTGCTATGTACAAACGCTCTTATTATCTGAACATGGTAATAAGACATTAAAGTGATCATATTTTAACACTGATTAAAAAAAGAAACTCTGTTAATTGTATTTCGCTGCTTGACTCTGTGAAGCACCCTTAGTTATGTGTCTGAAGTGGTCTCCTATTTGCTAGTTCTTAAATTCTATACAATTTATAGAGCCTGGCTGATCTATAGGGAACTGATTGATTGTTCCTGTTCAGGTGCAGATTACATCACATGAACACACTCACAACCTAGGTTAAATCCGTTAATGCACATAAATAACTTGTGCTCATAAAAGTAAACAATTAAAAAATTACCTAAGAAAATGAGTATTTTTTTAGTATTCTGGTAATTGTGGTTCTCCATTAGAGAAGCCACAATGAAATGTGATGCAGCAAACAGGATTAGGGTTGATGAAATTGTTAATGTTAAATGTTAAATAAAATGCATTCTTTTGGAATTTATATTTTCCACTCGTATGACTGTAGTGCTATCTTACTGGAAAAAAACCATTTGAGCTATTCCACCAACTGTCCCCAGAACATTACGTGTATGGATAATTAATACAATTAACTGTAAAAATCATTTTATTATTAAGCAAAGTGTCCTGCACAGTGACAGAATTGCACTTTTAAGTTATATAAAACATTAATAAATCTTATCTAGAACACTAAATATATCATTTTTTAGCTTTCCCTGTTCTCTAACATTACACTTTGCAGTGAAATATATATGATTAAAATCCTTTACAAGAGTTTTACATTGTTGTGTCATTCCATATTTCATCTAGGCCTTAAATTTTTGTAAAGAAATACATAGTTACCTTAAATTATTTATACACATCATTATTATTATTATAATTATTATTACACACTTTTTCCATGTCCTCAGGTTTTCACTCAGTCCTCTTATCTTAATATATTTTCACTTCTGAAAATTATGGAACAAACCACAAGTCACACGTTCTCTGTCTTTTCCTGAATATTTAATGATTTTGTAACTATGACTGAGAAGGTCAATCCCAACTTATTCTTCTGTTACCTAAATTATTTTTAGATAATAATATTGTTATTTATTTATGGTAGAAATATTTTCTTAGTATAGCATTATAACATTCTCAGTCCTATTGCTATTACTATGGACATATTAGTATTACATTTTATATATTTGCTAATTCTGTGCTGAAAACTGTAACAGGAGAAACTATGTCAAATAAAATAAAGTTGCCCAAGGCTGACCAATACTTATTATGAATAGTTCAACAGAATGACTCATTTACTGTCAAAAGTGAGCAAACAAAACATGAGATTAATCGCAACTGTAATGCAAAAAATATTTTAATCTGATGGTCCTATACATACGTTAATAATGTAAATGTACACTTTCAGTATTTTATTTATGAGTATGCTAGTTTCATATTATTTAATCTACAATAACAGCAACATTTAACACTTGTTTGCACTCTCACAATAAATCAGATGAGTCAGAAAAAGTCATAAAATCAGTAACGCCCTGAAACACTATTAAAGCATGAAATTTCAGAGCCATAGTTTATGCCACACAGAACAGGATCTGTAAGTCGCACGATTTTAAAGCAGCTTATTCATTTATTTTATTAGCATTTAATGAATGTAATTAGATGCTGAGTAATTAAATGTAATCATGCTCACAATGGCCTCCTCCCTCATAAATTGCCACCAAAAAAAAAACATGTGCATTATGAACAAATTTATTGGATTAATCGAGGATAGATAATGCTCTTGGATTGTATTTCATACTAAATGGGAGAAAGCTGGAACAAAGACTGCAGCGCAGGCTCATTAATCATTGTCACGGGGAAGCTCCGGTGCCATTTGCATGAGTGAGGTGGCAGTGCTGCAGAACGGCCCCAGATTTCTTTAAACCGTTAACGCTGCGTCAATCAGGTCTAACCTAGTAATACACTCTCCGAGGAGAGTAAAGGGCAGCCCTCGCCTCCTGCCCTCGATAGCAACCATTTCTGCTCAGCACTAATTACTCTGACATAAGGATGTTTAAGGAGAGAGGAAGGCCAGGATAGTAGTTTTTATTGAGAAATAAGTGTAAACACAATGGGAGCTTTGGTATGCTTTTAAAGAGGACTCGAATGTGGTTTAGAATATATTTAATAAGCTATGAAATTAAATTAAAAAAAAAGACTTTAATTAGGCTTTTGAGTTTTGTTTAGTTTTTTTTCACAATGTTTGAGATTCACAATTTAATTTAACTTAACACTTTTATAGACATAGGAGCATCTAAGTAAATTACATTGTCTGTTTCAGGGTTTATTAGGACGGCAAATTAAGCACTTTGTGTCTAAGAACTATTATTATAATATATAGTCAAGTCAGGTTTATTAATTTTTAACAGATTTATTAAAATTTATTAATATTAATAGACCATTTTCTCAGAGCTTCACATTTTTGGATGATCTTCTAATTTATAAAGCCCATCCCAAATTGAGCAAGCCTATGTCGATAGAGGCAAGCAAAAACTCCTTACGTTATAAGGAAAAAAATGTTGGGAGGGCCAATGCTCAAAAGGGACTCATCCTCCTTGGGCAGATCATTAACTAAGTTGTCTAATTAATAAGTTAATAGCTGTATTGTAAATTGACAAACTATAATAAGAGAGAACATATTTAAAAATTGCAGAGAGAAATCCTTATGAAGACTATAATAAGAGAGAATATAAAGGCAGAGATTATTATACAGTGCTTTAGTATATATAAAGATTACTTCATAAGAAAATTCTATTCCTTAATTGCATATTACATACTATGGCCAAAACAGACATGTATTCCTTGTTGTCTGTTAGAACTCAGCAAACCGTTTTTCCTTGCCACTGTTGCTCAAATTTGGAATTACACAAGTTGTAAAGCTGCTTTGAGACAAAGCTCCATTGTAAAAAGCGCTATACAAATAAATTTGACTTTGACATTTTTAAAAATATGCCTTCTACATTTTACAGAATGAAGCGCTACCCAGCTGTTACCGGAATTACCAATAGTTCAAAAACTGAGAATAATGATCAAATATGGCACAGTGGTTTACGTTTTATATGAGTAAAACATGAAATGCTTAGTAATTTCAAATAATCTTGATTTCCTCAATTAATTGTGATTGGGGGATACAGTGTTTGTGACAAACCCACCTTGGACAAACGATTGAAATTTGGTTTAAAATATACACTTTGCCAGAACCTTACTCCATCCTTTAAGTTATCACAGAGACGTTTTACCCGATAATTGGGTTCAATCATGATGCAGCGTGGTTCAAAAAGAAGCGGCATCTCTCAAAAACACTGACGTCTTTGTTGAGTTCCCACACTGATTTCTAATTATCGCTACAGGAATTCAAAACCTAGAACTTAAAAATAGCAAAGAAGACACGCTGCTCTCTGTCTCCTCTCAGTTTGTGCATGTATTAGAGAGAGAAGGTAGGGTCTCAGAATCTGAGCTGCCACTACCTCTGCCGTGCCGGCTCATGCTGGGTTTCTCTCTCCCCCATTCCTAATATCCTGGAGGCATTTTTCTCATTATCAAATATTGTTTGATGTCTTTGTTTCTTGATGATTAACCGTGGTCACCAAACACTGGTCTGGATTGTTTAAAATTTAATTTTCATCTCTGAAGTGCCCAGGGAGCGTCTGACTGGTGGGGATTCACATATATTATGTATGCTATTTTTCACAGCGAAATGCAGGAGGATGCATTGAGAAGAGCCTGGTAATTTTCCAGGAGCATCATTAGAGTGTTCAGAATGTAATTTATCATCATTGCGCTTGTCTTTTTAGGCTCGGTAAATGAATATATGACTGCATGGTGCTTCACATTAAACACGGAAGCACGCATTTTCTTACTGCCTCCTTAGTGAGCATATCAGATTTTACACACCCTGATAGGATTTTTGTCATTTAGGCTCAGTTTGATTTTATGTTCCAGCAGAAAGATTTGATTTAAAATGATAATTATAGCTAAATCAAAGCCCCGTGGTTTTTATGTGAAATAATTGTTGTGGAAAGGGTGTACCTAAGCCCTGTTAAATCGTATGCATTTACAGTGCGGTAGCTGAGAGGCTTGGAGAATGGATGGATGGATGGCTCGGCTAAGTGATCCAAGATTCATGATATATTTATGACATTGTAAGCAAACAAATAGGGCAGAGACACTCTGCGGTAATGTCACCATGTCAAAGCCATATTGAAGACGTGAAATATCTGCGTATCTTGGGGCGGCATTGTAACTGCCTAATGACATTATCTAGTAAAATTTGGAGAGAAAGAGAAATGGCAGAAATGAACAGTACCATTGTCTGGCGTGTTATTTAAACAAATTGCGAGTGAAAAGGGGAGCAAAGGAGAGAAAGAGGCAGAAGGAGAGACGGCTTGGTAAATGAAAGGTTACGCTTTGCCCTGTGTGTTTGTATTGTCAATAACTGAAGAAGGCTGTCAAGAAAGTGGAGAGATAAAGGTCAATAACTCTGACAAATGTGTTTGTATTTGTACACTCCCGCTGATAGGGCCTCACCGTTCCAGCCTGCGTTTGACACTCTTCAATAATAACACAAATATTTCTGCTAATAATAGAATATTAATTATTTTAACCGAATCAGAGGCTACCTGTAGCTATGACGTCATACTCAAGTGTGTAAGAGCAAAATGACGCACATGGGATGTTTGTTATATGAAGTACAAACAGCCAAAGATTATATCTCTGGAGTATTTTGTATAGTTCTGCTTTGCATTAATACATTTGGCTACAAGTGGTTGTAACACACGGAAAGAGTCCGTGAGGTAACTTGGGGTGATGAATAAATGACTATTTGTGTCGAAAAAATGTCCTATAATGTATTTACTTTACAAATTGTAATAATTAGTGGATTATGAGTAGTCGTCTAACACCCTGGAGTTGTACTCCACTAGTTTATTCATTTTTTATAATATTGATTAGCATAGCAGACGCCTGATGAACATTTCAACCCTGATGCGGTTTTAATTACTGGATGATATCTTTAGTGTATTTAAACTGTTGCTATTGGGACCCTGGATTTTTAATTGACAGTTTTATCTGGTGCATTAAGCATGTTGTGTTAAAGCTTGTGGTTAGACCGTGTGCTCAGTAAAAGTTTCAAAGCCTTGTGCATGTATGTAAATATCTGTGTTTGAGCAAGCAGATATATTCAGTGTTTGCTTGTCACATTTCTGTTAGAGTTGTTTGATCGAGCCTTAATTTCATTAGTTTGCTTTTTTAAACCATGGAGGGAGATCATAATATATGTAATGTTTAAAATATAAGATCTACATTTTGCTGTATATATTGTGCAGTTCAGAAAATATATAAATGCTTCCAATTGCCATAAATACTCTCATACATCTCAATGCACTGCAAAATGTAAATTGCGTAAGTTACTGAGTACTTGAACTATATAAAAGGAATAAAGTGAGGAGGGGGAGAAATTGATGATTTAAAAAATGTTTGTCTGTACTGCTGTGAGCATGTATATAAGGCAGAATGCTATTTTAGGCGAAATATTAATGCCACAGGGAAGGCTGAATATGGTCCTACCTTCTTCTTTCCGATACTGGCCATATTACTTGCTGGTTTACATTTCATGCGATTATGTAAATGCAGAGCCATTTCTGTGCATTATGGGCCGGTGCATTGTCAAGATCTTTTGCAAAGCAGTCAAGTAGCTATTTCTGTATTGAGTTATTATCTGAGAGTGCAACAAAGAAAGTCTTTTGTTTGCAATATTCCTGCTCAGCTCCTCTCTCGTTCGTGACTTGCTACTGTCCCCTAGTGGCAGTCAGCCCTTTATTTTCTTGTCCTGGTTGGAGGAGAAAACTTGACTTCAGCTGCTCAGCTCTGTCTGTGTGTGTGTGTGTGTGTGTGTGTGTGTGTGTGTGTGTGTGTGTGTGTGTGTGTGTGTTTCCACTGGTTATCAATCTCAAATATTTGAAGCACATATTTGACGTATTGCAAGTCAGAGATCTCTAAAGGTTCAATTATGCGTGTGTGTGTCCACAGCGGTTTACCTTTCAATGGGAAGCTTAATCAGTGTCAACAAAAACAGGAATCCTAATGCTTGGCTTCCATTGTGAAACTGTAACTAGTGTCAATAAGGCATTGTTTTCTCTTAGTAACACGTCAAAACCCAGGCTAGAATGTTATCAGACCTGTAGAATAGGGCGTACTGATAATTGTGCTAAAATGCAAGTATGATTATTTGAACAAGCACAGTGTAAATGGTACAAGGGAACAGGTCAAATATCCACCCACCATTCTGAAACATGGTGGCTGGATAACAGAAAAAGGATCATAGGTTTACTGGGCTTGTTTTTGCCAGATGTTTTGCTGGTAGAAATGAGATTTATTATATTTTATAACAAATTATTTGGGTAACAGATAGTTTTTAATATACAAACTATGTAGCAGACTAAATAATAATATATTTTATTTGTATGTGTCATTGTCTTGCACTGGTTTTTTAGGACTCCTCCAATAATGGAGTTCATAGATTCATGGATGAAGTCAAGTCACTCATGTCAAGTGACCAATTAAATGGGGTATATAGGATGGCATGCTGGCCTCTAGTGGGTAAAACCTCATGGGAGAGTGGTCAGATGGGAGTCCTGACATGTTTGCCTTCACTTTTCAGCCTTTTAAGATCCTCATCATTATTCATTAGGACAGAGATAGATTGAGAATATGTGTGTGTGTGTGTGTGTGTGTGTGTGTGTGTGTGTGTGTGTGTGTGTACACATACATACACTGCTCAAAAAAATAAAGGGAACACTTAAACAACACAATGTAAATCCAAGTAAATCAGACTTCACATGGAGGCCAC
>JAVSBU010000145.1:7879111-7890631 GCA_033118015.1 Loricariichthys derbyi | reverse complement strand
AGTAAAGTGAAAGAAAACACTCTTTGTAGAACCAAGAGATTAGTTTTGGTTGCCCTGCTTAAGGTTTGGTTTAGGTGTTGGTGTAGAATAATTTAGCTAATATTCCCATAGGGCTTGTGGTGGCACAGGTAAGGTACTAGACTCATTATGGTACTTGACTGTGGACCAGAAGGTCCAGGGTTCAAATCCCATCTCTGCCAAACTGCCACCATTGGGCAAAGCCTCTTACTCACAATTTCTTGGATTGTTAGTTGCTCTGGATACCACTGTCTTCAAAACGACCAAGTATAAAGGTAATATGTGAAAGGAAAGTCCCCACAATGAGCGTTGACAAATGTGTGTGTGCATGTCTCTTGGAGTGAGCCATGCATGCCAGTGCTTTCTTGCTGAAACCTGCTCCTCACCTCAACATGGTTTCTTAGAGGGATTTACAAATCAGCAGCCTATCACAGTTCTGTAATTTCCCTGCCCAGAGGCAGCTGATTCTAGGTTCAGTTGGATCTTTTGTCAAATTTTCGGATGTATCTCATAATTAGAGATGAGTCAGACTAATTAGTAAAATGGATGTTTTTTTTTTTCGTTGGTTCTTTCTTTTTTACTTTATTTCATAATTAATTCAACTCAATATGCAAATTCGTCAAAGGAACTCTGTTCGAACTATATGTCTAAATGTCAACCAGTGACCACAGAATAACGCATTAGACCACAACAGGCCATGTGTTCCAATGAGTTTAACTATTTGAAGCAAAGTGCCTAAAAATCACTTCCCCATGATAAAAAAACACTGTAAAGCACAACCTTGAGTAACTTTTGATTGTTTTTTTTTGTTTTTGTTTTTTTTTAAATGAAGACATCAGCGTATTGCTTTTTATAAAATGAGGACGTCAAAATGGAGAAACCAACCAATTTGATTACATTCATCTGTGTTTGATACCGTTAACATTAATAATATTCATCATAAATAATCCTTCACTATGCAATGTTTAGTCACACACAAAATCTAAACAGGCTGCTGAACTAGGATTGGCATTTTCAATTGTAGTGTATGACGTACAATCTGAATTATTATGAATAATAATGAATAATAGGTACATTTATCTCCACACAACAATTTAAAAACACTGAACACAGCCCATATAAATTACATGTCGTTAACCCTTTAACATCCTCACCAAGAAAAAAATCAATGGAAAAAAATGTATTTTATTTTGTGTAATAATTTTATTAAATAATTATTAATTATGTATTAAATAAATATTAAATAAAATAATTTTTCCATTGCTTTTTTTCCTCGGTGAGGACATTAAAGGGTTAAAACATTTCAGGGACTGCGGATGTAAATTAGCGGTTACGCTAACTTCGGCACATTTACATGGTATAATTTATACTACTGTTCATTAATGTGCATTGTCCCTGTCAAATAAACATTAAATAAATAAAATAAATAGCGACCCAAAAAGTGCTCTACCAAAAAGTTAAGCGGGATGTTAAAGGGTTAATACCAATGTCTTTGCAATCTTACACCTTAATTTTAGCCTTCTCTTGGTACCATTTGTTGGCAGCATGGTGGCGTAAGCAGTTAATATGCTCACCTTACAACTCAAGAGATCCCCGGTTCGATTAACAATTTTATAATTGTTCATAATTTGGACATCACCTGTGTGGATTTTGTTGTGTCCCCCCCCTCCCCCGTGTGCTGGCCTAAAACAAAGCTGCTTTGCTGTACTTTTGTATATGACAGGATGGAACGTGGGGGCGATGTGTCCACCGGTCATCTCATTTCTTGTCGATGATGATGGGTAGATGTTTAACAACCCATATGCTTTGTATTTATGATGCATTTCAGAAAGGTGATGTGTGCTGTTTTTCATGAGTGTCGTACTGGGTCTGTTTGCTTGTGTGTGCTGTGAGAGTTTAGGCACTAAAGCCAAGCTTGGCTGTAATAGTACTTTAGCCAGACACTCTCCCCTGAGTACCCTATAAAGCAGTGCTGAACCTCTCAGCTTGGGTTTCATGCCAGAACGTTCTGCATCCAGAGGTTTATGGACATATTTAAGATAGACTGGCCAGTCAATTTTTAATTGTCTAAGGGGAGTATAGTTTTGTTTCCTACTGCATGATGCCCTTATCCACTTGGCTTTGAGTGGAAAGAGACGGGCTTTGAGCACAAATTGATTCAGGGTGCCTCAAAATTAACAGGAAATTAGAAAAAAACATGATCAAAGAGTGCAAGTACCATTTTTAAGTACAGGGTCATTCCCATAGCATGGACAATATTTTACTTTCAGCCTTGTTAAGGCTAAGGGCATGGCTGTCCTAATATTTTTCCTAATTTCCAGATGTCCACCATTTCCCCAATGCCCTGAACCCACTGTACCCCCCCCCCCCCAAAAAAAAAAAAAAAAAAATAATAATAATTACAGCATCCTTGTTAGGAGTCTCACTCTTAACCAACTGTAGACATCTGCAATCTACAGACAAAGTATCTACAGCCCGTTCAAGCAGGACTACTAAATTAATAGGTAATTAAAGCTACACATACACCAACTCTAACCATGACTTCACTAATCTAAATTAAATATTTTGGCTCTGGTTTTTCCCCAAAGAAAATTGTATTTTTTGCAAATAAATAAATTAAAATTAAATAAATAAATTTAAAAATAAATGAAATTCTAGCAAAATGTCCCCATAAAGTCAACAAGCAAAACGTTCTATCATTGTGAAGACAAAACAGATCTCACTATCCTTGTGAGGACTTTCTTTTGACATAATCATTACTGTGTCTAATTGATGCTACATCTATAACTAATTATAACCTTATCTAATCCACATCTAATCATAACCACAATCCTTAGCTTTTCCAAATAAAAGTTGTTACTTAAAAAATTTTAAAGTTCCATTATTTGCTTCAGAAAAGCAGCATTCACAAATCAAAATTGCAAGGTTTTTGTGTTTTGGTCCTTACAAGTATAGGTATATATACACACACGCACACACACCTGGTACACATATGTCCTGAGGACTTTCCAAAAACATAACGATTACTGTAGCTAATTAATATTACACCTAATCCTAACCTCAGTAACCTATAGCAGATCTTTTTTTTTTTTTTTTTCTCCCCTAAAAGAAAGTTTCAGTTTTTGTTTTTTTTAAAAAAAAAAAAAAAGAAAAAAAAAAGGCAGTTTTCCTCATGGGGAAATGTCCCCACAAGGAACAAAAATTAATTCTTTCTATTCTTGTGGGGACATATGGTCCCCACTACGTATTATAAATCTGGCCCACACATACTGGAAGAGATTGTATAGGTTGAGTCTGGTTCCACATCATTTTTCTTTCTGCCTTATTCCTTCATCCTGTCATTTATTCTTTATTCTGATTGAAGTATTTACCCTAGTGTAACATTGTCTTTAAACATCATACAGACGTATGATACATATCGAATCCACAAACAGGAAACACTGGCTCTTAGATAATCAGGAAGAAAATGTGAGGGGTGAATAAATTTGTGAAAATTTCCGTAATGTTTTATGTTACTGGACCATCACTCTTCTTAAAAGTTACTACTGGGGCATTCTAAGAGATGGCTGGTGCACTGAAGAATAGGCAAGATGGAAGCACTTTAGTAAGATAAATCTATCACACTGTGCATGAGGTCATCAATTCCACATTTCCTCCTTGCTGGATGAGCAGAGTCAGGCCTAAGCAAACAGTCCCTACTCCCTATGCTAGGAGTCTGAGAGGACCCGTCTCCCCCTCATTCTGTAGCCAGAGAGGGCCATTTGGATATGTGCTCTTCAAACCTGACACAGCTATACAAGCATATTAAAGATCCAGAGAGCAACAGAGGCCCTTTGTCCTTTAGAGCACTGAACGTTTGCTTTGGATTACTATCTCTAATTTCCGTGGCATGCCAAGGCCCACAATACATGCTGGATATTACTCAGGGAAAGTATTTTATCTTGGTGGAGTTCCAGCACTACTTTTTGCATAAGAGGACCAGGTTTTGCTACTGTCCATGCATAATTCATATTCACTGGATATATGGATATGCAGAAATGATGCCTGTTGGGACTATTAGAATTTTCAAGCAGTCATTTTCTAGTGTTTTTGGTAAAGCAGTTTTTAATGGTCATTCCTTAATATAGCATGGACAAATTTGTTTGTGCCCTTGAAAGAGTTCATTCCTCCTGAAAAGTGATTAAATTAAAAGCAATTGTCAATTACTGCTTGTTCTACAAGGCTATTCTGAAGTGCTCTAGACAGATTTGTTGGTACTCCAGAAGAGTTTATAAATTGTTTAATTACAGTGACATTTCAACTAACCGTTTGCATGAATCGGTAGCACATCTTCAATCTTATAATCAGTTATTCAGCCTATTTAAGTTAAGAAAGGATGGTCATTCTGTTTGTCCATGTGCACCACAATTACCATGGACAAGAGAAAGCAGGAGAGGGTTGTCTAAGAAAATCAAAAAGAAAATTTTAGGCAAAAATGTTAGTTAGACTATAATACTATCACCAAGCAGCTTGATGTTACTGTGAATATAATTGCAATTATCATTAAGAAGTTTAAGGTTTGTGGGACTGTAGCCAAGTTTCCTGGAAGCAGCACAAAAGGGAAATCGACTCCAGGTTGAACAGAAGGACAGAGCGAATGGTAGACAAAGAGCCAAGGAAAACTTCCAATGAGTCCAAGGTGAAGGTGTATTAGTGTCTGAACACCGTTCGTCACTTTTTGAGCGACAGTGTTCTCCATGGAAGAATATCAAGGAGAACTCCACTACTGAACATGGAGTCAAGCCACAATGCTTCTGGGAGAAGGTCCTTTGGACGGATGAGACCAAACTGGATATTTTTGGCATGTCACATTAACAATGTTCACAGACAGAAACAAATGAGCTTTCAAAGAAAGGAACACCGAAAGTACTGTGGAACATAGAGGAGGCTCAGTTATGTTTTGAGGCTGCTTTGCTGCATCTGGCACAGGCCCTTAAATCTACTAAGGCCACAATGAAATATTAGGAATATCAAGACATTTTCAAGCTAAACGTACTGCCCAGTTTTAAAAAGCTTTGTCTATATCATAGGTCCTCCAACAGGACAATGACCCAAAAATATACACTCCTGGGCAAAAAACAAAAATGGACAAGCGTATAATTGCAAAATATAATATATTTAATGATCCTAACAACAAAGCATTGGAACTAAGTACTAAGAAAATGCACTTGAGACCTCTGCCACCCTTTGCCCACCAACTGTTAGGAGGAAAAAGCTAGAATCAGGGAAATTCTCTTATCTATGTCTTTTACACAAAGATACTTTTTTTTATATAAAACCCTAACACATCTGTCTGTATCTTCCTCTGTCTAATTTTTTCCTTAAAAGATAATTCCTTAGTTGTTAATCTGAGACATTATACAAAGCATAGATTTTGGCGTGGTCAGAGTCCAGATTTTCATCCGATAGAGAAAATTTGATCTCACATTAAACACAAACTAACTGGGAAACATTTTTCAACTACACATCAACTGTTTGAAGCCATTATCATTGAATGTAATTTTTATGTGTGCTAAGTAATACCATATCATGTTAAACTACTTAGATCTAATTAATGAACCTTATTTATTTTATTTATTATATAATACATTGTAAAGCTTTTTCAATGTACAATAGAAATTCAGAATAATTGTTCAGTCATGTAACTAATTTTGTACTATTTACTATGAACTTAGATACTTAAAAAAACTACACTTCTGTAAATTCTCCTCTTAACCCTTCTTTTTAGTCTTGCCCAGACCCAACCCCCTGTGCCTCGCATTCCACCAGCACTAAAAAATACCACATTTGCATTGATACTAGATCCAGAGGATCAGAGAGTCCCTGGGGCAGATGTTCTTGGAGGGAACATTTCCTTGGATGTGTGGATTTGTGCTGGAACATGCAGGACTAATCACAGCACCTGTGGCCTTTATGACATAGCTACAAGTCACATGATCAGACAAAGCTTTCAGCAGCCTGAAGCACACTGGCCAATCAACACCTCTGCCTGACCCCACATTAACCCAAGCAAGAAAAGATCCTTCTCCCAACATTTATTCACTCAGCATCATTACTCAGAACGTTCATGCTGTAAGCAAACGGAAGGCATCAGATTGCCTGAAATGTTATTAATGGATATATTTAATGAAATAAGGAACAACAAATTAAGAAAACAACAAGGCTGATGATACAAATTTTCCACTGCATGCAGAGTGATACCATGTGCAGTGCTACGTCTGAATCTGGCAAATATTATTGTGAAGTGATGGCTCACGTCCTCTCCAAAGCAGGACCATATCGGGCCTTTAAAGAACATAATGTGGAACAGAAGGGCAGCAATGCTTTCATTGTCCAGCACATTAACCCCAATCAGCTTTGGGAAGGCATCCTGACATCAGAGGAGGTGGATAAAGCTGAAAAAATGAGAGATAGGACAGGTGTGGGATCAACATAGCCAAATTTTTGGAAGATTTAGTTTGATGTGGTTAATTGTTTATGATTTACTGGCATGTACAGTGGGGGTCAAAGTCTGAGACAACTTTTGGAAATATTTATTTCGCATCTTTCTTGAATTTAATATCATTACAAATCAGGTAATCAGAATAATTTGAGCATAAGTTGAATCTTTGACAAAATAATTTGGATGCATTTCAGTTTAGTATGTTCCCTATTTTATTGTAATGACAGTTTTTGCTTGAGTTGGCAAGGACTCCACAAGTTTATGAAACATCTGATGATCCTTGTTATCCAACAGGATTTCACAATATTCCAAAGGGAATCTTGTGATGTTATGGAATGCTTTCTCTGTCTGCAATTGCTCCTATAAACGCTTGATGGGTTTAGGTCAGGTGACTGTAGAGGAAAGTCCATGACAGTCAGCACCTCTTGATATTCTTTGGTGTCTCAGTAGTTGTTTTGAAGTGTATTTTGGGTTGCTATCCTGGCTGCAGTATGAATCCTTCTCCACGAAGAAGCAAACAAGCATTTTCACTAGTGATCTCAGACTTTTTGGGTCCTTCATTGTATACTGTCACTAAAACAAACTCATAATATTTGCAATGTGAATTCAGGTATGACATACATATGGAAGAAACCTGTTAGTACCCGTCATATTTTAAGGAAAAAAACTATGTGACATTACTAACACTGGTCCGTAAAGATTTAAGTTGGAATCCAGACCAAATGGAATGTACGTCCATGCTTACACTTACAATGTGTTTTTCATAAAGCCACAGTACAACTTTAGGAAGTTTCCAGTTGCTAATTCATACTTCTGAGCCACAGGAGCTACCCTTGTGGACATACAGTAGTGCTTGAAAGTTTTTGAACCCTTTAGAATTTTCTATATTTCTGCATAAATATGACCTAAAACATTATCTACTTTTTGGACTTGTGTGAAAATCTGATTAAGAGAACCTGGTTAATCAAACGAAACAAAAATATTGTACTTGGTCATTTATTTACAGAAGAAATTTGATCTAATATTGCATATTAGTGAGTAGCAAAAGTATGTGAACCTCAGTTTTCAATCAGTGGGATGACAATCAGGTGTGAGTGGGCACTTTTTTTTTTTAAGAACAGGGATCTATTCAAGTCTGTTCTTCACAACTTCTTCTGTGGAAGTGGATCATGGCACGAAGAAAGGCACTTTCTGAAGACCTCAGAAAAAGAGCTCATCAGACTGGGAAAGGTTACAAAACCATCTCTAACAAGTTTTAACTCCACCAACCCACAGTCAGACAGATTGTGTACAAATTGAGGAAATTCAAGACCATTGTTACCCTCCCCAGGAGTGGTAGACCAACAAAGATCACCTAAGAGCAAAGCATGTAATAGTTAGCAAGGTCACAAAAGACCCCAGGGTAACTTCTAAGCAACTGAGGGACTCTCTCACATTGGCTGATATTAATGTTCATGAGTCAACCATCAGAAGAACACAGAACAATGGTGTGCATGGCAGGGTTGCAAGGAGAAAGCCACTGCTCTCCAAAAAGAACATTGCTGCTTATCTGCAGTTTGCTAAAGATCACGTGGACAAGACAGAAGGCTATTGGAAGAATGTTTTGTGGATGGATGAGACCAAAACAGAACTTTGATTTAAAAGAAAAGTGTTATGTTTAGAGAAAGGAAAACACTGCATTCCAGCATAAGAACCTTATCCCACCTGTGAAACATATTGGTGGTAGTATCATGGTTTGAGCCTGTTTTGTTGCATCTGGGCCAGGACGGCTTGTCATCATTGATGGAGCAATGAATTCTGAATAATATCAGACAATTCTAAAGGAGAATGTCAGGACATCTGTCCATGAACTGAATCTCAAAAGAAGGTCATACAGCAAGACATTGACACTGAGCACACAAGTCATTCTACCAAAGAATGGTTAAAAAAGAATAAAGTTAATGTTTTTGGATGGTCAAGTCGAAGTCTTGACCTTAATCCAATCGAAATGTTGTGGAAGGACCTGAAGTGAGCAGGTAATGTGTGGAAACCCACCAACATCCCAGAGTTGAAGCTGCTACACTTTCAGTGACTTTAACTTTGTGGTGTCGACCACAAAATATCAAACACTGCAAACTTGCTCAAATTGTACTTTATTACCAGCCTTGGCACGAGCCTTTTACCAGTTAGTGCAAAGGTACAAGCACAAGTAAGGGCACAAAACTTGTAGGGTAAATGTAACTGGCCCACCGATCACTAGTGTAGTGATTTCAGAGACCAGGATTCAAGTGCAAAAGAGGATTGAATATAAATACAAAGCATAGTACAAAAACTAAGCACAGCTCAGGGGTCAAAACCAGAAATAGCAATCTGTGGAAGGAAAACACAGCCAAAGGTTAAGCCAGAGACAAAAGCTCAACAGACCTATCAGGAGTCAAATAAGCCACAATAATCAGGCAGACACTAGTGATAAAAACTCAGAAATGCAACCAGAAAGAATCGAAGATCTCACAAGGAGACTAGGCAGATGCTGAACTTAAATACCTGTTGCTAATACTAACAAATGAGTGGCAACTGCCTCTGCTGTTGAGGAGGAGTACTGCAGGGCTGGGATGTGACAAGCGTGACAAACCAATCGAAGCTTCTGTTGTTTGCAGCCGTGTTTAACTCTCTTTACTTGCTTTATTCACTTGTTCAATTTAACCTCTTCATACTCATAAAACACCTTGTACATATCAATTACATATTTCAGTGACATCATACTGTATATAGTGTTCATATTACAGCTCAATTTCTGTTTTACTACTGTGAGCATATTACTATTGCTAGCTCTCCTTAGTACATGCTCAAGAGACAAATCCTTCTCATGTTCGTGGAAGATGTCATTAATCAGAGCCCAGGGCTCCTGTGTCTCCTCATCCCACATGTCTGCCCAATCTCCACAGGCTCATCCCCCAAATGTCACTGCTGCTGACAGGTAAAGCAGCCCTGAAAGTCAAAGTGCCACTGTCACTTTTTCTGATGAGCATGTCATGTATGCTTTAGGAGCGTGCATATTCATCAGACCTCTCTCCGCACTCAGCAGCGCCCATGGATTAGGCCAGTGGGCAATTTTATTTCTAATTACATCTTCCTCCAGTGCCCTCCAACACCCCTGTGGCATCAGATGAGGTTGTGCTGATGCCAAAGTATATGCCAGTACTTGTCATGGCTGGTACAGTGATTGCTCTTATAGCTCATACAGCATAACTTTATTTCTTCCTCCTAAGGGATTTTTTTTCCCCTTTCGACGGCGTGGTTGTTATCTTACACTGTGTGGCAAAAAAAAAAGCTTTGTAGAGCATTGTGACTAATTTTTGAGTCAGTAGTGTATCTGCATGTTGAGTCAGGTACTTCAGCTTCAAGCCTCGTGCCCAGTGGTGTTCCCCATTGTTGATTTAGCAATGGAGACTTCCTAAATATGATTAAAGCCTCAAAGGAACGTCAACAGTGTCCCACTGTGAGAATGATCCATATGACAGTAACTGCTTTATGAGGCAGCAATCCATCTTTTTCCCTCTGCCCTCTCATACAAGAGGCCATGCGAGTGCATGCATCAGTGCTGACACACCAATATCCGCTTTGGAGCCCAGTGGGGTGAGAGGCCCCCGGCCCGTATCTGTTCCCTCACCTCTTCCTACTTATTCTGCCCTTAGCAGACCTCACTTCCAGTGGCCCAGCTAACATGCTTCCTGTGAATACGCACTGAGAATTGACTGGGAACACGTGCTGTAAGCTAAAAAATACTGTTTCGCTGTGCTAATGCCTGTTCTCAGGTTCTCTTTTTCCTGATTACAATGTGTGTCTTCACAGTTTTATGCAATTCAGACTCTGGAGCACATTATCATGCTTGGCATTAGCTAAACAGTATCAGATGTTGTATTCCCATGGTGTGTGCAGTGCACACATTTTGCCATGTGTCAGTACTGGATACTTCTCCACCTGATCTTCAGATCCTCCTCTCCTTGGCCTATTTCATTTCCCTGTAATTGATCCCCCTATCTGTTTGAATTCAGCACATAGTTTCACGGAGTATCATTTAGCTTGAAAGATTTAAGAGTTCTTTCTCTATTCTCACTTCCCTCTGTCCCTCTTTCCTTTGCTGGCAAAACATGAACAGCCTGACAATCCTTTTCTTATGAAAGCCATTGCACCCTGACCCACACCCTTCCTTAGTACTTTTACCCTACCTTGAATATTTTGTGAAACTCAACTGACCCCTCGCTCGAGGTTAACTAATAACGGAGACGCTTGTGAAAGATGCTTCCCCAGACTTAATGTATTGAAAAATGTGTTTCCTTGAGTTTCCCCTCACCACCATTTCTCACGTAAATGACACTCACAGTAGTTAGGGGAGGACGGTGGGGATCTCGGTCTAAGGCGGTCACCCCCCACAGAACGAGGATCCACCTGTGTTGCTACTAATGAGTAAAATGTACAAACAGACAATCTCTGAATGGATGCTGGGTCTGAGGGCATATCCTCTGCAGCTGGACCTGGCAGTTAAACATGGCTCTCTGTCAAGGACATAGCATGAACGGAAGGGTTCACCAGCCAATGAGAATTTCTTTCACTTGTGAAGAGGTAAACTGGCAGTTTTATTAGGCAATAAAATGCTGATAGAGTAAACAAGGTGTGATATCTTATTTAATGTTGTGTACGTTATTTTACGGAATAAAGACCATCTTATATATTGCATTTTGTGATTCTTTAACAATGAAAATGTTATACTGAATATTACTGAATGCATTGCATGTGGATTTGAAAATGTGTTTAAGACATTTGCAGTAATCCAATCAGATGCTGTTAAGCCCACTTTTACACATAGCCGGTAAGAGCTCCCGGAAGCGTCCCGGAAGCGTCCCGGAAGAGTTTTTGGCCGTCTTAGGGATCAAACAGCGTTGTTAACGCCGGCACTAAACAGCGTTACACAAACAGGCAACAGTACAGTCAGTATAAAAAGGCTAGCACACTGCATGTAGACCTCACCTCAAAGTTCCAGC
>JAVSBU010000145.1:7820804-7836172 GCA_033118015.1 Loricariichthys derbyi | reverse complement strand
GTACCTCTGATGATCTCATTCCTAACTTTATCCATCCTTGTCACTCTCAAGGAGAACCTCAACATCTTTAGCTCTGCAACTTCCAGTTCTTTCTCCTGTCTTTGTCTTTGACACTGTCATCAAACCATACAACATAGCATGCATAATGTCCAATATTCAGTCACCACAATGATAGAAAGATATAAAATGTGTGTGTATGAGAGAGAGAGAGAGAGAGAGAGAGAGCTCACATACAAGATGTGTCTAAATGGATGAATAATGAACGAGGCCTCTGTGAAGGGACATGTTTCACTAAGTGGAAATAGTTTTAATGAGTCATAGTGGATTACACCTTCAATCGCTGAAGAATGAACAAGGGGGAGATGTTCAAACACGTCCAAAACCATCCACTCTCATTCTGTAAAATCCCCTGTACTCTTTAAATAGAGCTGCATTACGATGGCTATGATAATTGCAATAATTTGCAATCAAAATTGTCACAGTTATCCAGCTAATTTAAGATAAATGTTGTTTTTGCGATTTGAATGCAAGAGAAAACGGCATTTTCTTCACATTGTAAATGCTAAACATTTATTCTGTTAGATTGCGAACTGTTTGGATCATTAATATTAGGCCTTCTTCATATTAAGTGAGTATTATTTTTTCAAATGCTAAATAAAAAGCATAGAGAATTTGTATAGATATGTGTATAGATATGTGTATAGGATAGATGAATGAGTCTGAGTGAGAATGGATGGATGGGTGGGTTAATGGATGTGGGTACTGAAACTAGACAGGGTGCCAGTCCATTGTCGAGCACATGCATAGTCATATGTGTTGATTCACACTAAGACTCTTTAGAGACATCAGCTGACTTAACGCATGTCTTTGGAATGTGGGACAAAACCCAAAGTACCCAGTGTCCTGAGAGTACTGGAAGAATAAAAGAAGCTGTAAAGCAACAGTGTTATTTCTAAAGAAAAGTTATAAAAAGAAATTGCCAGAAATATTACTATTCAATGTATAAACATATAAGCATGATTAAACAAGTACTGTGTATTGAAAAACGGGAGAACTGGACAGTTCCGCAAGATGCTTGCCAATTTTTTCTAAACATGCAGTTTATCTAAAGAATTGACTGGCAATCAGACATTGATTAGATTTATATTTTACTGATCACATTTAAAAATAAAAATATCTTTATTATTTAAATTATATTTTTGTATTATATTAAAAGTCACAATTTCCTACATGCACCATTTGCATTGCGCTGTAGATTTAATACACTGCCTGTCCAAAAAAAAAAGGTCTCACACTAATATTTTGTTGGACCACCTTTAGTTTGATTGCTTCTGCAATATCACATTTATTTCTGTCCAGAGTTGCATTAATTTTTCTCCAAGATCTTGTATTGATGATAGGATATTTGAACCTCTGTGCAAAGTCCTGCACATCCCAGAGATTCTCAATGGTGTTCAGGTCTGGACTCTGTGGTGGCCAGTCCATGTGTGAAAATGATGTCTCATGCTCCCTGAAACACTCTTTCACAATTTGAGCCTGATGAATCCTGGAATTGTCATCTTGGAATATGCCTGTGCCATCACAGAAAAAAATCCATTGATGGAATAAACTGGTGGTTCAGTATATTCAGGTATCAGCTGACCTCATTCTTTGGGCTCATAAAGTTACTGAACCTAAACCTGACCAACTGCAGCAGCCCCAGATTATAGCTCCGCCCCCACAGGTGGTGACTTTTTTTGTGGCCAGGCAGTGTATGTAAAGTCACAATTTCTCCTTTTCTTACATGTGCCTTTGCACCGCACTTTAGATTTAATACTTGAATGCACCAGAGCAATCAGTATCAGTTGTATATAAGTTATATAGGATATGTCTGAAATCACTACCTAGTTACTATTAGCGTTCAATTTGTTTTTGTAGTGTTGTCCGAATTTTAAGTGGACAGTTTGAAGCCCTATATAGTACCATTGTTACCCATAATGCATTGTTAATATAGTGGACAACCGATGTACAATATTTACCTACTAATTTACCAAAATGCATTACTTCAGCTTTACTTGACAACAATATCTTGAATTATTCAAAGATCCGAACCCATCAGAGCTGTGCGGGTACAAATATAAGTACAAAATATTACTAGTTAATGACTATTAAACCACAAACAATGGCAGCACAGTGGTACAGTGGTTACTCCAGTTTAGTCCCACATTCCAAAGGCTTGTGTTAGGATAATTGGTGTTTCCAAAGTGCCCTTAGTTTGAGTGAGTGTATGACTGGATGTGCCCTATGATGGATTTGCACCGTGTCAAGGTTTATTCTGGCCTTGCACCCTGTGTCACTGGCTAGGCACTGGCTCTCCCGTGACCCTGATCAGTATAAGTGGATAAGACTATGAATGAATAAATAAACCACAGTTGATAAGGTGTTTGCTGGTACAAATATTGCATTTATTAGTGTGATTGCCTAAGGCAATCACACTATTGTTATCTGAAGGTCATCTATCTTCTTCTTCTTCTTCTTCTTCAGCTGTTTTTTGACGCGTAATTTCGTCCGCAGTTTTCGAGATATCGACACAGGTCAAACACCGAAATGTGCAGAATTCTTGGGAGATGGTTGCTTGTATACAGATAAGAAATTGCATGTTGCATTCGCGCGCTGTGCGTGAAAACGTGAGAGAAATTTCCCCTTGACTTAACATTACGGCCAACTTCGAACGGATGTAACTCTGACAATTTTTGAGGTAGAAACATCAAATTCAGCATGCATGGACCGTGGGGCACCCTGACCTGGCAATTCAAGTGGCGGCGTGATCGAGCACGCCGGTCACTTTTTACCATGCCCACAATTTCCGGCCATAGGAAACCCATTGAGCACAATGTTATTTGGCCGTTTTTTGACGCTCAATTTCGCCCGCAGTTTTCAAGATATCGACACGGGACAAACACAGAAACGTGCAGAATTCTTGGGACACGGTTGCTTGTGCACAGCTAAGAATTCGCACATGGCATTCGCGCGCTAGGTGCAAAAACGCGAGAAAAATTTCCCATTAACTTAACATTACAGCCGACTTCCGATGGCCGTAACTCTGACACTTTTTGAGCTAGAAACATGAAATCGGCATGCATGGACCAGGGAGCACCCTGACACGGCACCAGCATCGTGGCAATCACACTCACATTTTCTGCAGGAAATGCACCTCTCTAGTTACTTATGTGTTCTTTGTGGTTTTGGTTCATTGGAGAAATTAGTGAAATTTTGCACTAATTAAAGTGATGAGAGAATACATGATAAAACATTGCTAAACTGCATTACTCATTATATTGATGTTTTGTGACAATACCTGCATTGGTAATGATCCCGATTGTTTATGCGACGAAAGCGTTGTCGGAATTCCCTGTTTTGTGTCGCTCACTGCTACCCTTTATATTCTTCTACATAGTACAGTCTATGTAGTGATGAGTGAATGAGTGAATCATTCCAGACATACCTGACAACTTTAGCTAAGTTTACCATTTTCATAATAATAGTACTATGAATAATTGTGCTTTCCTTTGTAACAAGATTTGCTTACACTTTTGGATTTAATGTATATAATAAAGGATTAGGTCCTGGGATTTGATACTTGATTACGTGCTTACTTGGGTCCATAGATGATTTGGCTTCTCTAAATTGCTTTCAGTTGTGAGTATGAATGAGAGTGTGATGCTCTGCACTGAACTGACAACGTATCCATGGGATATTCATTATAAGGCCACCATTCCTGGGACCTGCCATGAGACCAGCCCTGACCCGTACAGAGATGAATGCATGAAATTATGCCTTGCTGTAAAAATAGCTTATTTTAATGTTATTTAATGTTCTACTTTAACTAAATAATCACAAGACTTTTATTAGAATATTGTCCATTTTATGGTTGGTTGGCTCCCATTGACATGTATGGTCATAGACTGTCCATTAAACTAATTATATGAATAGTTTTTAAATGTTTATTATAGTTAAACAGCAGCTAATAGTTGCTAAACTCCCATGGCAATCATGACTTGAATAAAGTAAAATCTTAGTCTCCGCATTTAATTATATTGCAGTGCATCTCAGAGTTTATTTACAATCCTCTAATAAAGTTGGGTGTTCTCATACTTAATTTGGGGACATTTCGGGAGAGCTCAGCAGTTTCCCAAGTCTGGAAGTTCAGGAATGAGAGGTTGATTTTGGAAGCTGGATGGCTTTTAGAGGCTTTATCTAAACAAAGTTTGGGCTTTGTAAATAGCCGAGCTTATCTGGCCATCACAGCCTCCAGATGTTTCACGAAACAGACCACCTGCTATGGGAATGCCATCACTCTGGCCCACTCTCAGCACAAAGAAAGAGAATTCTTTGGAACAAAACTGAATCGGTGTCTCCGAAAGAGGATTTACACCTTTATCTTTCATAGCATTTCACACATCCCCACCTGCCCTCTGGATAAAACAGCTGGACGGTAATCTAGCTCACTGCAAGTCTAGCTTACTATTGCACAAAAATGACAGGGAAAGAAAAATCTATTTTGGTGAAGTGTATACAAGGGCGAGTGATGGAGTGTTAATCTGAAGAGGGGTGAAAAAAGAACAAAAAGGTGTGTTAATATACTGGTGCTGATGGCAGAACAAACCACAAGCAATACCGCAAACGAAAGTGCTTACAACACAAAGCCCTTGAAAACCACCAGAATGCTGAGCGCAGCACGCACGGCTTTCTTTGTAAAACATATCCATGGAGTTCAGACTTCCAAACTACAGTCACTATTAACCTCATAATGGGCTTGCACTCATAATATCATGCAAAGCAGGAAGTTCTAATTCCTCGTGCCAAAACATAGCAATAACATCTGATATCTAGTACTTAATATGAGTTAGAAAATGAAGATAATCACTCGTGTACAGTATCTCTAGATAAATACAGGCTCTGTATTGAAGATGTCAACGTGTCAAAATTGAACGCTCTCCTCCCATTTCTTCTTCCACTATGCCCGAGTCAGCACTTGACCTTTCCATCTGTGGATCTTCCCATTGTTTAAAGTGAGCCACTATAATCTGCTGTTAGTCTGTGGACTGTTTTGACATCGCTCTTTGATCAATAGGGCCCACGTTTTGTGGTCGAACTGACACCCGTCAGCCGTCTCCACTTAAGAGGTCACATGAAGACTCTGAATTAATCAAATCACGGAGCATGCCATTTGCCCTCATCCTTCCTGACACGTGTTGGACAACACTGACCACAGCAATGGCAGCCTGCCTTTGATGAACCCATCTTGGAGTGTATATTTACACCAGCCTGTCTGTCACTTGTAAAGCTGCTTGTCTTTGATGGTGTTGTAGAGCCACACTAATGGATTATATGTACCATCTTGGAAGGCTGCCATATTTTTGCACATTGCTGTGAACTTGCTGAACTGAGACGAGGCTGGTGTGGTTTGTGATTGTTTGGTTTGAGGTTCAGAGATAAAGTGGTGATTGTAGTGTGTCAAACCATGTGACTTGTTATATGCGAGTTTATTAATCTACTTTAATACTATTTTTATTAAGAGGTTAAGCTGTAAGGTTCAGATCTGTGTTCAACTGATTTCTTTGGACTACGGCTGATTTATTTTTAAATAAGACTATATTATATGGTTTGGAATAAATTTTAATACAGCAATTATTGACAATTTATGGTTAATTTAGAGGCAAATTAGAAGCAAATTGCTATTTATTTGAGGCTAAATAATTATTTTCTTTTTCAATATACATTGCAAATTGAATGGCTGTGTTTATTAACTCATGCTTTTATATTATTATATTTTCATAACTGCTTAATCGTTCTGAACCGACTGGCCAGGGCACTAAGTAGGAATCAACCCTATACAGAACGACATTCCATTGCACGTGCATGCACCCAAATATTTATGAGGGCCACTTTAGATACACCAGCTGACCTAATACTTATTTTTGAAATGTAAGTACCAAGAGGAAGCCTACACAGCCACAGGGAAAACATTCAAATTCCACACAGGGAATTGAACTTTGGATTTCCGGAACTGTACCACTGTGATGCCCTTTATTACATAATGCTGAATAAAAACATACTAAAATGAAAATAAATATCAATCCGTACCAGTTGTATTAAAATAAAACTGAAACAAACTTATCCAGGGTGTATGGATAGTTCACTACCCTCCTAGCCAACTACCATGGTGACATGGGTTCGAGTCCCTGTATTGCCTGCCAGCCATGTGGAGTCATGAATGGCTGTGTCTGAGGAGGGGCACAAATTTATACACACAAAGATCACTTTAGAACATCAAGTAACCTAACACAGATGTTTGGAATGTGGGAGGAAACCGGAGTACCCTGAGTAAAGCCACACCGACATGCGGAGGACATGGAAACTCGTAAAGTTGGAGTTTGAGGTCGGGATCGATCCAAGTTCCAGACTGAGCTAATCGCTATGCAATTGTGCCGAACCAGGGATAATACATGAATTAAAAACTAAAATATACAATCAGCAAGATTAAATATATTACCAAGAAACATTTTTTTTATTTATTGCATTAATATCAATTTATCACATATATTTAATATATAGTAGAGATGGGCAATATGACAATATTTTATGATATCCTTTTCTAAACATACTGAGTGCTTAAAGAACACTGACCAACTGCAAGTATCATTATAAAGATGGTAATTAGTCATGTTTAATTGGATGAGGTGCAATACATTTTGAATAAAAGTCACATTACTAAGTGTGGGATAATACCTGAACAGTAGCTGTGGGAATGTTTCACTACTGATGCATTTTGTCTATAATCAGCAATGTATTGTGATAAATACCATGTATTGTAAAAATGACATTAAATATTGTGATATAATATTTTTTACAATATCGCCCATCCCTAATATACAGGTACATCACAAAAAATTAGAATATCATGAAGAAGTTTTTTTTTCTCACTCATTTCAGAAAGTGAAACTCATCTATTATATAGATTCATTACACATAGAGTGAAACATTTTAAGCCTTTATTTCTTGAAATTTTGATGATTGTGGCTTCCAGATAATGAAAACCCAAAATTCAGTGTTTCAGAAAATTAGAATATTACATAAGATCAAGAGTCACTACACACAGACGAATCCTAGCATGCATTCCTTGTGTCAAGCCGCTCCTAAACACCATCAGAAGTCTTACCTGGGCTGTGGAGAAAAACAACTGGACTGTTACTCGGTGGTCCAAAATCCTCTTTTCAGATTAAACACAAGTTTGCATGTCATTTGGAAATCAAGGTCCCAGATTCTGGAGGAAGAGTGGAGAGACATAGAATCCATGTTGCTTGAAGTCAATTATGAAGTTTCCATAGTCAGTGATGATTTGGGGAGCCATGTCATCTGCTGGTGTTGGTTCATTGTGTTTTTTGAAGTCCACAGTCAACACGGCCATCTAGCAGGAAATTTTAGACACTTCATGCTTCCTTCTGCTCACAACCTTTATGGAGATGCTGATTTCATTTTCCAGCAGGACTTGGCACCTGCCCACACTGCCAAAGGTACCAAAAGCTGGTTCAATGACCATGGTGTTTCTGGGCTTGATTGGCCAGTAAACTCACCTGATCTAAATCCCATAGAGAATCTCTGTTGTATTGTCAAGAGAAAGATGAGAGACACCAGACCCAACAATGCAGGTGACCTGAAAGCTGCTATCAAAGTAACCTGGGCTTCCATTAGAACTGAGCAGAACCACAGGCTGATCACCTCCATGTCACACCGCATTGATGCAGAAATTCATGCAAAAAGGAAGAACAACCAAGTATTGATTGCATAGAACTGAACATACTTTTCAGAAGCCTGACATTTAAATATAGTTTAAAATATATTTTTTTATTGATTTTATGTAATATTCTAATTATCTGAAACACTGAATTTTGGGTTAAACCGTAGTCTTCAAAATTTCAAGAATTTACTCTATGTGTAATGAATCTATATGATATATGGGTTTCACTTTCTGAAATGAGTGACAAAAATATTGAACTTTTTCATGTTATTCTAATATTCTAACATCTAATTTTTGAGATGTACCTGTACAGTATGTGTATCTACAGCAAGTTATCAGAAAATATCAGATGAGCTTCTGGTTGATTAAGAAAGACAAAATTTAAAATGATATATTATAATGTGAAGTCTATTGTTGGATAGTAACTGTTACTGAAAAGTGACTGCTTTCCTTTAAATCTTGTATCTTCTAAAACAATTAACAGTCTCTGAAATCTCTGGAAATGTTGAATGAGTATGTTTTTAAATAGATTAGGGTATTGGATCAATAAATGATTGTAGTAACATGCATTACATATAAATAAAAAAACAATTAGCAACTTTTTTCTCATGCATATACAATACATTAAATCATATGAAATTAATAGACTCGTGTGAATTGTTACACGCTTTCATCCCATGTAGGTGTAAATTGGTGAAATAATTAAAACAGGTGAAATCTCATTAGTGTTGGCGTAGGAAGTTTAGCTGGCACCAGCACTCTCCTTCACCTTTTTTACTATCTTTCTGTCCCTCCCTCTCTCCCTATACTGGAGCCTTAATTAAACCTGAAAGGTTACAAAAGGTAGCAGCGAATAACAAGGCCACATATTAAGTTTAATTTGCCTGCTCTCCTTACACTCGCTTAATAATTCATGCTATCAGAGTCTACAAGGAAGTGGGGACTCTGTCTCTCTCTGCCCACAGACAGGATCATCTGTCCCTCGATTCAATTTACTTAAGGACGCGCACACCGATGCCTTCCTGCCCGGCTTGCGAAATAAATATGATTATTTTTAATGGGGTGTAAGGTTACTCATCCTCATATTCCCCAGCCGCCTTCTTATGTGACCGGCATGACATACAAGAGCACAGAAGCCCTAGTGTCTCTCCGAGGGTAAATCTAGCACTGGTGATACCTGTAATCATTAGACCTTTTCATAAATGGATAAACCATCCTCTTCATGTCTCTATATTTACCTCTGCCTTCAAATTTGACTGATTTTCAGTAAAACTGCACATATTTTTTTTTTATTCCGTTGTTTTGGAGGTTTTGTTTTTGCCAGATTTCTATCAGTGTTTATGTATTCTTACACTCTCCCCTATGACTACGGGCCATTATGGCCGTGGAATGGATTTTGCCTGATTTTGTGTAACTCATGGGGAAAACTGGGTGTATTCTCAGCGAGCGAGGAGGTTAACATCAATTTACGGCATAAGGAATTCAATCATATTTAATTCCTCAGTCTAGCAGGAAATATCCCAGCATGTAAACCAATTACAGTATGCAGCTGGATGTTTAGAAAAGCGCAAACCACATCTAGGCAACAGATGTGAGATAATAAATAACAGCTGAGGTTTTCAGTAAAGTTAGAATAAAGCCAAGTTTTATTATTTCTTATTTTTGTGCGAGTCGAGCTCCTCGGAGCGCTCTGCAATTAGAGCAGAACAGAAACACTGCAATTTTATTTAAGCTCGTGCACGTGGACGGTGACGTCATGCGGCGATCGGCAGCTTCGAGATAAAAATCTTTGGGAAATGTGCGTGTGCACGTGTGTTCCTGTCTTGTTTATGGTAGAGGGTTGGTGTAGGTAGCACGGCTCCAGAACTGCATGCTTGTATCTCCCCCTCCAGGACAACTTGGATATGTTTTCCAGCCTCAGCCCGGCTCTGAGATATGCGTGGTGTGTTTGTGCACGAGATCTTTCTCACTTCAGTCTGGGTTGATAACAAGTGAACGCTCTGCTCTCGTCATGATGGATGGGGGCTCTTCATCAGACTGGCAGGAGAGGGTGCTGGCCCATATGGAACTGGCATATGGACCTCATGTATATGATAGGACTAGTGAGGGGGAGTGACAGAGATATACATTAAAACATTTCCTGCTCTTAAAAATGCAAGGTTCATCAGTTTGGCACACAGTATCACTCAACGATTCCTCCACGCCACACCAGGCACACCGACAGGAGCAGATGCACAGGCCGGGGCCTTCTGCTGCGACAGTCTGAGCTATTTTTCTGTCTTCTCTAACATCCAAACAGTTCCCTGCTCGCTCTAATTGGTTCGAGCAAGCTGTAAAGGCAATCTACTCAAATGGGTGCAATTTTATTTTCGACTAGTGCAATTTTCTGCTTAATCATCATTTGTGCAAAATTAGAGAAACCATTTGTCAAGAACGGCGCAGATATAAAGCCGGGGTGGGTGAACACACGGGTGCATGATTTCCCGAATAGAGATTTTACTTTAGAACTTCAGGCTGCTTAAAATAAACCCTTAAATGGATTATCTATGGAAGTAGGGTATAAGCGAATCAGTTATTCTCTGTAGACTCGAAAAGCTTCATGTTGTTATTTCAGACTATCCCAGGATATCTTGTCTTCTAAAAAGACAGTAATATATGGCTGTAAGGATTAGCAATATATTTATAGTTGTGGAATTCTGTGATTCCGGCCCCGTTTCCTGGCCTGCAGGCTGTCTACTGAGCACCAGGGGGCTGGTTTCGATTGTTTAAAGCTCCCTCTTTTTAATTGGCGCTTTGTCTGCACGCTTCTAAATGAGTCGGGACACCCACGGTGGGAGACCCGCAGAGAGCCAGGGCCACATGACAGCGCCCACCGTGGGGCCTGTCCCACAAAGCCTCAAACCGCCAGGCATGTGACAGCGGCCCGCTACACCCGTCTGCCCAATTAAAACTCAGCTGTCAGAGCAGGACATTATAGCCGAGCACACTGTCTGTGTGGAGCTGTGGATGAGTGTGGGTGTATACGAATACCTGCAGCCCATTATTTGACATTATGAATGTCTGCTTTTTAATGTGTGAATTCTATTTTCATTCGGGGTATGTGTGTGTACACGTACGTGTGCTGTTTGTTGCTTTTCGCATGATGTTGTTTCATATAGGCATCGCCGGATTGGTCTATGCAGCAGGCATTTGGCAGCTGGGTGAGTTCGGGTGCCAGGAAGACTGGCTGGGTAGAGTTACGTGCAGAGTGATTTGTAATTCTGAGTAATCACTTAGGACAAGGCCTCACACCATTTTATCTGTTCATGACTGTAGGCCAAAGTCAATACTCATAGGATAATAATGAGAGTAGGCTAACCGAGCCCTTTCATTAAAGCTCAGAGGAACAAATCCAATACCAGTCCGATTCCCGTCGACAGAAATCTCGTTCTCTCTCCGTGTAAGATTTGCACAGCATGTCCGGTGTGTTCTTCAACCCACTTTTCATTCTTTTCAACCCAAAATTTTCATTTTGATAGTTTCCAAACAAACGTCAACCAAATCAAATGGACAGAAAGTCTTCAAGCAGCAGATCTTTCAGGTATTTCAGGGAGTATTCATATTAGTGAATACGATTCTATGGTATTAATCAGACAGGGGCATTTAAAATTACTCAACAACATGAACTAAGGAGGTAAAATTTAAGCTTCCTGATGAAATTACTTGAGTAAGAGTAGATAAAGATACATAAGCTGGCCTTATTCTGTATGATTTTTTTTTTTCTTATTTTAAAAACATTTTTAATTTTATGGCAACTGCAAAGTTTTGGCAGTATCTGTAAAAAGTGCTTTGAATCTCATCGAACAGCCACCATTAGGACATACTGCAATATTGCATGTTTTTATCTGACTGAAAGATAATCTTAAATACTGACCTTATTTTAAAATCTACAGTGTTCCCTCACCTATCGTGGGGGATCCGTTCCAGACCCACCAGCAATAAGTGAATTTCCGCTAAATAGCGACGCTATGCTTATTATTGTAGTTATACAGTAAGTACATTATTTTAAGTCTTTATAAACTCTTCCCACACTCTTATACATAACCCTTTAACATTCCCTTAATAACCTTTCCAATACTGTACATGTACCTTTTAAAAACATTGACTTAAATATTCATAAAATGTTTTAAACTCTTAAACCTAGATACGAAATTTTAAACATTTTATATGAGTTCTTACCATTTAATATACGTCCTACAGCTAGAATAATCAAAATAAAAGACTCCGCCTTTACCTAAATGTACAGACTGGTGTGAAGTCTATACATTTAGGTCTTTTATTTTGAAGTCTTTCATGTAAGTGAAGTTATCCACAAGAAGAAAGTATTTACCTCAATATTAAATATAGATAACTTAAATATAAATTAGGTAATTAACCCAAATGAATAAACATTTTAGGTGGTTATTTACACTGTATAATACATACTACGCATGTGCAAAAATACTTTAGCCAGAGTACAGCAAAACCCTGCGAAACAGCAAAAATACCTCTATAAATATTTTACATTAATATATTTTGAAAATCCACGAAACAGCGAGTCCGCAATAAACGAACCGCAAAGTAGCGAGGGAACACCATATAATAAAAGTAGTGTAGTAGGCTGTATACTTTAACTTGACCTTCTTATTATTTACTTACAGTGAACTGAAATATCAAATACACCAGGTAATATACAGGAGAAATATAATAATTGATCAAATTGTTTTATTTTAATGCTAAAATTAATTTAATCAGTCATTTTAATACTCACATAATCCATTTCATTGTTGTGGGAACCAATTTATTGTGCCAATCCATTGCAACTTCCTTTGCTTACACAGTATTGCACTTGCTGCTTCTAACTGAATATCCTAATAATAAATAGTTTGCATTCAAAATTTATCGTTCTGATAATCTGTTTTTGCATTTAATGAATTATCACAAAGTAAGAAATACATTCTGTTAAAGCGTATCCTTTCCACTTTTACAATCCTTGAGTGACAGAAAGGCGCCTATGAAATAAAATGTATTATTATTAATGATTGGCAAAAAAGGAGTGATTGCGATTGGGTGTGACAATATCCATAGTGTAAAAAATGTAGCTGAAGTGTGTTGAAGCGTAAGATTATATTGGTCTATCAGCAGTGGTAAAAGTCCCAGTCAACAGGAAATTCTTGTCAGAATTAGTGGAGGTGTTACATACGCTTGGTACGATTTAGTCATTGGTAACTTTGCCCGTTCAGTATATAAGTGCATGAAATTGCAGCCCAGTTGAAACCATGTCTCACTAGATTGTTGAGAATTTACTTACTGTCAAAGATCGACTGCTGGATCTCTTAGAAATGAAATCATATTGAGTGTGAAAACAGTATTAAAATACATAATTATAACAAAATGAATAAAAAATGTATTGCAATCTAAATTCTTGTAATCACATTAACAGTTAAATATACTCGATGTCTTATTGCCCCCAATAGTTCTGAGCAAATAATAATTAATTAAGCACACAGAAACCTTTAGAGATACTTACAGCTGGTACAATTTTGAAATCCAAAAAATAGTGAGTTAAAGGCCTTGCTAATGGACCCAACAGTGGAGGTTGGGCAGAGGTGGGATTTGAACCTTGACCCTTCATATTCTCGCACCTTAACCGCTAGGGCACTACAACAAGCAGACTTTTTAACGATTTGTATCTTTAAAAAATTTTTTTTGTTTGTGCTCTATTTATATACTGCTTGGCCAAAAGAAAAGGTCACCACCTGTGGGGGCGGAGCTATGATCTGCAGTTGCTGCTGCAGTAAATATACTGAACCACTAGGGTATTCCATTAATTTATTTCAAATTACTTCAAATTACTTCAACTTTCAACAGAAATAAATGTTGTGACATTGCAGAAGCTTGTAGATACAATGCCACAGCAAATGTGTGCCATAATCAAAGCTAAAGGGGGTCAACCTAAATATTAGAGTGTGCAACCTTTTTTTTGGTCAGGCTTTTACATTCATGTGAAAGTATGCTGTTTTTCACACTATACACTTTGTATTCCAGTAAGTAAGAATTAATTAGAAGTTTGTTATGGATTACTTCTTTCAACCTCAAACACTATGTATAATAATACTAATTGGCTTCTTTCAAAGAAAATCAGTGTCAATAAATTCCGTTTGCATATTTGCTTTTCATTCATTTTGGGGGCATTTGTAGGTTGCTCTTGTATTGTCATGATTTCTCTTATGATACTTGTATTTTTAGGTTTTTCAGCCCTTTGAACAAGGTTTTTGGACTATCCAATTTCCCCCACAAGACTGTCTGTAATAAACAAAATACCTGTCTCCACTGAAACACCTCCGGCATGGCAGGTAAAGACATGCCGTCACGAGGGCAAAAATAGGATTATCATTCTGCTAATCCTGGTGGTGTTGTGTTTTATTAGGAAGCATTAATCTAATCTGCTTTACTTTGTGGATATTATTTTCTTAGTTCTTATTGCCAGGGAATTTTTATAGCAATTTGTGGCAATGACTTCACATCCATTAACTTATCATCCTATTAACGAGTGTCACAGTAAACCTCAAATTATGTACCATGAAGTGGTCGTTCCCTAAAAAGATTACACACTTGTTTGTCCCATTATCCTGGGGGAATTTCCACTGACATAATGATTACTTAAACTCAGTAACATAAAGAAAATATTTGGACTCTTTTTACTTTTCAGAAGTTAGTTGCAGTTTCTGTTAAAAAAAAACAACATTTAATGTGGGGACCAACAAAATGTCCTCACAAGGCAAAAAATGATACAAAATGTTGCTCAAATTGGGAATAACATATAAGTTGTAAAACTGCATTGAGATATTTCTCCATTGTAAGAAGCGCTATACAAATAAATTTGACGTAATAAAATAAAAAAATTAAGAAGCCAATTTTCCAACAAGGTGAAAAAAGTCAGATTTTTCTATCCTTGTGGGGACGTTTGATCTATGAATGACAATTACATAACACAGGCACACACATTCAGGTTAGTTGAAGCCCTATGGACTGCTGACTCACATGCTCAAATGGTTCCAAACTTATTGCTAATCCCTGCCACAGGCACCAAGCAGTTACTGAAACTGTCTCACTTCTCCGTTTCTCAGCTGCAGCAACATGCATTAACTCACATTAGCGTTATTAAAAAAGTCTGCTTCGGTTCAGGCCAGGATATGATCTTCAATCAGTCTCTAGTATTTAATAATTTTCCATTTATTCTTCTTGAGGTTTGAATGCTCAATAAAATATGAACAATGTGTCGTTGCTGAACAGATTTTGAACGGATTATCAAAAGTGAGTTGGAATTAAATGAAAAAGTAGCATTCAAACCTGGATTTGAACACCAATGCAGGCTTGTTACTGACCCCCAACTCTGACCCTGACCAAGATAAACATATAGGTGTTGGACAATGAAACTGAAACACCTGTCATTTTAGTGTGGGAGGTTTCATGGCTAAATTGGACGAGCATGGTGGCCAATCTTCCTTAATTGCACATTACACCAGTAAGAGCAGAGTGTGAAGGTTCAATTAGCAGGGTAAGAGCA